>JAOVVO010000193.1:0-119132 GCA_028564675.1 Onchocerca lupi | reverse complement strand
CGTTGATATATATATATATATATATATATATATATATATAAATGTTAATCTATCATTGTTATTACATTGCTTTATTGGCCGAATACTTTGAAGAAGATAAATCATTAACAAATGCAACTTAATAACTTAAATTAAGCATTGTAAACATTACAAGTTGTTTTACTGTAATTTCAATCCAGCATCAATTCAGATACATGCAACCAACACTAAAATGTCAATTCATCACTTAATTAAGGGCTCTTCCAATGATTAAGAAGAGTTACGCGGTTACCTGTTCATAGAATGGTACCTACCTGACTATGAACTACCCGCTCTTCTTCACACATTTTATGCATGTAATTGTGGTTAATAATAGTCTCTACTTATTTTAGGATCCAATTTCATACTTATTATATTGCACACCAATTCCAATCAAATTATCTTGCTGAGATTTTGAAAGATAGACATTTACTGTACTGAATCATTGCGTCAGCATCCCGTATGAACAAAAATCACGAAATTTAGTAAACTTCAGAATAATACTATTGATTGATTTTTTGAATATTAATGATGGGAGGAAATTTTTAGAAATTATACTGATGATTATGAAAATGATTTTTTTCCTTTGAATGAAGACAACTTTTTAGAAGAAGATTTTATTTTGATGGGAGCGATTCTTTTGTTCCTTGATTATCTAATTTATGTTTAGCTGGTAGAATGAAATCTATAATTCTGCCAATAGATTTTAAAAAAGTTCATCAGTTGCTTTAATGATAAATCAGTAGTTGCTTTATAGGGACAGCTGTGGCAAATAGAGTCGATGTATTTGAGATTGTGTGTGTGTGTGTGTGTGTAGCAGGAATAGGTACAAATACAAACACATTTCTATCTTAACTCAAATAATTTTCAAATAAATGTGTGTTTGTGAGTGTTGTAGAATTTTCAAAAACATTCGATAATAGTTTAAAATTAAAACATTTGCTTATATTTTGGAAGAATGTTTATAAAACTTTGTGTTTCTTATGACCAGGAATCATCTACTTGAACCAGTTGGCATTCCTACATATATTAATTGTTGAATAAATTCCACAAACTTTCAGTAACTTTAGTATTTCAATATCTATGAAAGAAGTAATAGAACAGGTTTTTCCTTACGATGTAATATTTTAGTGATTTGAATTATTCAAATATAATGTGTTTTAATGGATGTTCAAGAAATTCTAATTTAATGTATTAAAAATCATACAGTACTATTTTTCTTCCTTGAATTACCCTATCTTTTACTTTGTGATCTCTTCTCAACTATCCTCTTCATTGATTGATTAAGATAAGAAGCAGATAGATATTCGAGAGAAGAGAAATGGAAGTGATAACAAATCAAACGGAGGAAAAGAAGGATCAAAATCAAGTTGTTACTCATTTCATCTGAATAAGACTAACTTAAATGAGACTAATTTCAATCTAGCAATTGAAAAGTCTCTCTTCTGACTTGAATCTTATTTGCTCATAAGCAAAAATATTCTGGGAAATTGAGAAATCAATTGAAATTTCAAAAGGTTTCCTAACGATTAAAAATCAAAGATCAAGTTGATGTGAACAATGCATGTGGACGTTACATTTAATGCCATTTATTTAATATATCATTTCGAAACTTAAGAGTATACATGAGTACTAATATTTAATATGTAATTTCGAAGTCTGATAGCTTACGTGAGTATACGTGAGTCCATTGACAATTCTGGTCTACGTGAATAGTCTAAGAAAATACGTGAGTTCGTTGATATTTCTAGTGGTATATTGTAATGATAATGATAATGGTATTAATGATAATAATAATATTTTGCTGAAGTTGCATCTGTTATGCAGATTGCGCGCATCGTAAAATATTATTAGAATCTTATAAGAGGAGGGTTATTTCTTCTGTCTTTTGATAAATAAGGCACACATCTGTGATACAGATACAGATTTAACTAGGTTTTTTCATCGAGCAACAACTCCTGGGATGAATTGAACAGCTGAGAGTGAAAACAGCTGTCATCAGATCCTTCTGTTTGTCCCTTATGGCTTCTTCTTGGAGCCTTGTCCTCCTCTCCACTAGTACCATTCTTCTTCTTCTTGAAGTAACAAACTTCTTGAAAAACGATCTCACACAAAGATTTCACTTCGCGAAACTTTTCCAACCGCTATTTTCCTTTTTACATTTACTTTTTCCGGTGTTCTAGATTGATATTCTAAATTGATGTCCTTGATACATTTCATATTATTGTCTTGAAATGAAATTATTTTCATCTCTCAATTCCCGCTCGGGATTGTGAAAAGTGCAAGAAAATCATCGGAAAAGCGAGTTGATACTAAACATTTACTTGATCTGAAGTGAATAAAATTAGGAAATATTTGATTTTATAAATTTTTGGCATTCCAGGAAAAAGTCAAAGTAATGAAGTTAGTATTTTCAAGATTATCTTAGTTCTAAGCTTAAATACTTATTTGTTTGTGCTAGGCATATTTTCGCCTTAGTCCCAATCGATCTTTGTAAGAGTATTGTGCAATGGAATTTATTTAATCTTTCTCGTTTTTTATAGTTTGGAGAAAGTTTGTGGACGAAAGGAACAATAATTACCTGTTGTCAGATAATTATTTTGGCCACTTCAAGTTAGCCAATATTTTCTGGACAGATAATTCTTGCAAAATCTTCAATTATAAATCAGTACTTTTGAATTAAGGCACGTTTAAGAGTAACTTTAAGCTATTGAATAAAGTTTTGAATTGTTTTAGCTGTAATTAAGAATTGTATGTTTAAATTTGAAATTTAAGTTTAAATTTTCTCCTCGGATTGATTTAATAGAACTAAAATATTGTTTTATAGAAAATCTTTTAAATGCTGGAATCTCGATAATTCTTACAACAAGATCAGTATACAGCTCAAGAAAAGAATTCACAAACAATGGCAACAATCCAAACAATCCGATCGAAAACTACAAAATCTGCCAAAAGGTCAAAGAGACGGCGCGAACAAAAAAAAGTTTTGGAAGAGCTTCGCAAAATTGTCCCCTATGTTAACAAGCACACACCATTGCTTGAATTACTACAGAAAGTCATTGATTACATTGCTGAGCTTCAGGTATTTCTTGTTTATTATTCTTTTATTTGTGTATCAATTTTCAATGAACCAAGAAATTGCTTGAATTTACAATCAATTATTTCTAGCTTTCACAGAAACAAGTTGATTTTGAGACAAGCAGATGTAATAATGAGCAGACAAGCAAATTCATAAGTAAAATCTCTACTTTTTCAATTAATCAGAGCTTTTTCAATTTTAATTCTTCAATTATGAGGCATATAATGAGATGATGAAGCAGGAATATTACATCTTCTATTATGAACTAAAATTTAGCAAGTTGTAGACATTTCCGTTTTTATAAACTATATTCGATGCAATATACAAGAACTTATACAAATGATAATTCTTGGGTTTTTCGCACTCTTTTTCTTCAAATTTTCAGGAACTCCTCAACAATTCTTCGACGGTTGCCATCGAAGATAAGGAAAATATATCACCATGGAGGACAAATGAACTGGAACATAAAATATATTCATATTCTTATGCCTTTATGTTTCATTAAACGCAAATGAATTAAACTATGATTCATCTGATTGTATGTTCATGAAAAGTAATTCGATTTATGTAGTTTCAAATTTATTTACTCATTGATCCAATATATATAGCTGTGCCAAATTCTTTTTTTTTTTCAATTGCAAAAGCGAATACTCGAAATAGTTGCATGTATAATATATTAATAAAATTTACACTGCATAAATTGAAATGATAAGAGTAGTAAAGTCTGGATGTGTATCTTTCACTTTTAACAAATCAACACTTTTGCTTGATGGACAATACATAATCAGTGATCAATGATAAAGCTCACAAAACATGTGATATAAATTTAAAATAGCATTTTGGATTATTAAAAACCAACTTTAACAATCCAGTCTTTGCTTTGCAAAACTAAGTTTGATGGAATTCCCAAAATAAATCGAACAAAGTTTATTTATGTAATCGGTTTTCTCAAGTAGATAGCTTTCATTTGTTTTAAAATGCTGCAACCTTTTTTCACTCCTAATGTCGCATTTCTTTGATATAATTTAGTCTGTGAATCAGGTGGAAGAAAGCATCTTATTTAAAATATTGAAAATGCTAAAGTAAATATCACTTCAATTGCAGAATTGTTTCGATTCAAAAAAAAAGTTCAAATTTTTAAAATTCAACTAAAATGTCAGCGGAATTTAATGATATGACACTGATAAAACCGGATGAATATGCAGTAGATTTTCGGGATGTATTTATGACCGAATAATTGGTTTAGTATCGTTTCCTTTCGAAAGCTTTCCTGAAAACAGTTGTTACTTCTGTCGATCAAACAAATCTGGTAACAACTGAAATTGCTTTCGCAATATAATAAGAGAAATATGCATCGTCATTCGATCCGATATCTGGCAATCTGAAATAGCAGCATCCTGAAACAGATGTTTACTTGCATCTGTTCCCTATAATTATCCGGTTTTGACTTTTACAACTCTGCCAGTTGCCAGTTCCCCGAAATGATTTGTTGACTCAGGGAAGCTTCATGAATGAATGAACCTAATTTCAAATTAAGCTGACATTTGCATTCACCGTTAAAAATATAAATTACTGCTATTAGAATTGACTAAAAAATTAAATAAGCCAAAATCTTGATTATTTCGACATTTGGTTGACTAATTTTGAGTATACAGGAACAATGAATATCTTATCTTTGTAATTTATGATTACAAAATATAAATTATTTTTGTCAATTTTTCATCGCTTAAAATGGTTGAAGACTACAAATCGTCTTGATAGTGTAGATAAAAGTTTTATTCAAGTATTAATTTAAATCATATCACCGTTTCAATTATACATATATTAATTGTTATTAATTAATTGCGGATATTAATTTTATTTTACGGTAGATGCCACTTCTTCTCTGAAGTGGAATCATTGAAGAAATTCAGCTAAATCAGCAGGTAGTCAGCAGAAGTTCACGAAAATGTAACATTGAAATGAATAAAACAAACATTCTTCGGTAATGACAATCTCAGATTTTATTTTCTAAAGAATAACTGTACTTTTCCATTTTGTTTACCAAATATCTGAGAAATGAGTATGAAAGATCTATCGACAACACGGCGCCAACAATATTCAAACACAAAAGGAGAAGTAAATTCTTCAAGTCAATATATCTTCGATCTTTCTTAGTTTAAATTGTATCTCAGAAAAATACACAAACAAACGAACATTGATGGAGCAAAAATGGTGGGAAAATGACTGAAAAACAATCTGTGGGAATAATAAAATAGAAAATAATTAATTGAATTTTAAAATATTACGATGGTTACTAACAAGTAAAATTCTCAACAAAGTTTGTTGTTTGTTTTATTATTTATTTAATTTTTTTTCCGACAAAGAAATGTAAAAGTTGATTTTAACAAATCATTTGTTTATTTTCTAATTCATCGTTTTATGACTCAAAGAATCATTATTGATTTGTCAAAATCAGTTTATTGCATTAGATTTTTTAAAAATTTAAAAATTTGTTACTTTTCTCATTTTGTAACGACTGATTTTAATTTTTATTTATTAATATATTGACCTCTCTTTGTTTGAAGTTTTTTTTTTTGTCATTATTAATATGGGGGAATTTCAAACCAGTTTCCATTTCAGTGGTTTTGGATTGAAATTTAATTTATTGAAAATGTAAGCTTTTAGTTCAATTTAAAAAAAAAAAAAAAAGTAGAAAAAAAGAAGAGTTGAAGATAATGAATAAACAATGCAAAAAACAATTTGAAAATTTCAAAGAAAATTTGAAAAAGAAGAAATAGAACGGAAAATAGTAAATAAAAAGAAGGAAAAGTACTCATAAGAATATAAATTAGAGGGTATCGTAGTTTTATTTCAACTTTCATATCAAGAATAAATGTAAGGTCAAAGATCACGAATGGGTTGCAAAATAAAAAACTTTGATCAGATTCAAACTAAAAACAAAGAAATAATGTTCAGAAAGCTATACGTAGCGAATAGAAGGCATCTGTTCTCATTATTATTTCAAATTTATGTAAGCCATATGGTTGAATGGTATTTAAATTATACTTTCAATGGATCGATGTACCTGTTGAACATGTGTTCTGTACTTCTAGGAAACAGTCTTTTTCTTCTTTCTCCTTCGAATCAAATTCGAATATTTCCTGTATAAGAGTGAATCATTAATATTTATCACTATATCAATATCAATATCTCGGAGATATAATCTGCAGGTCGATCTGCTGGTGAATTATTTCATCCCAACTAACTGGCAGAAATTCTGAAACAAAGTGTTAATTTGTTTAGAAATTCTGACGCGTACGTGTTGCACCGCACTTCAAAACTTTTCGCTGATATGTTTGTATCAAATTTTGGGAAAAAAAATGCTAAAACATATGGATTTATATCAGTTTTTAGTGCATAGATACAAATAATTTATACAATACACGGAGTCAGGAAGTAAACATTGATAAAATAATCTGTAATCTGTTGAAAATTGAAAATTCTCCCGCTTTTTATGGTTTCCAAGAAGCACTATAAACAAATGAATCACTGATAATACTGATATTATTGTAAAGGTTGAAAAATGCTTTTTTTTTTTGGAATTTTGTATGAAATTTCATTTCTTTTTATTGTCCACGCATAAAATAATAACACAAATGGTAATGCTGATAATAAAAGGAATAATAATGATAAAAATGACATAATGTGAAAATTTTTTCACCACCTCATAGCTTCAGGAATTAGTACCGCAGAATAAGACTTGGAAATCATCTTACAAAATTTATGGGACTTTGAATCAAAATCTGTAGAAGACTTCAAAACTTCTAGTATTTTTGAAAAGACCTCATCAAAAATAAATATTTAAGGATTGAAATTTGGCTCATTTTTGCAGCCGTATTTTCTTTATTGATTTCTTAGCAAAATATTTATCACACGGAAATCATTCGTGTCACAGCTGTAAGATCCATTCTGCTAGTGTCTTATCAAATTGCTAGCTCCTTATCAGACTGCGGGACTTCTTTAGTTAATCTGAATTTTACCTTACGTAGTGAAATGATTGTTACATTAATTGATTTACATACAAATATAAAAAAATAATAAAGTGTTACATCATGTAGAACAAAAGTATAAAAGATCTCTGATAATTAAAACCTCAGCTATCTGCCTGATAACGTCAAATGCATATAGTGCAATAAATTTAAAAATCTATGATCCTCGCTATTTTTATCAAATTAACTAAAAAAATATCCAATCTTATACCCAGGTAAAATGCAATTATTATATTTGCTACATCTCAATAAACATACATATTGCAACATATCGTAGCTTCTTAAAACAGGTTTCATTATGCTGAATTTTTATTCTTTTACATAACTCAATGTTCAAATAGCTGCTATTTATTACTGAGAAGAATATCGAAAAGTTAGAAATCTTTAAAGTGAAAAAAAAAAATTCAGGAATTTGCTACTTCGAAATAAAAAGAAAATTTCGAGTCATCTTTCACTGCTCATTCATTTTATATACAATTTTTGTCATGGCATTTTTTTGTCTAATCTTAATTAATAATTTTTTATTCCATTTAACTATCATTAGCCGTTCGAAGTTACCATAAATCATACAGAAAGAAGAGAAAAAGATCAGTGTGACATAAAATGAATGTTTAGAATGATGCATACTTTCGACTGTATATTTTATATAAAACGATTTTGCGAATGATATCCAGGAATTTTGGGCAGAAATGTACAAAATATGATTCAGATTTTGCAAAAGATATTTAGGCCGAAAACTGAATATACATATTCTCGACCAATGACATATAGAAGAAAATATTCAATTGGAAAAGGTAAATATCGAGACATCAGATAGAAGAATCATGGCCCCTCAGCCAGTTAAAATTTGGAATATATTTCATACTAGCTGAATCGGACCAGAGTCCATCTAGTCTATGCAAATAAAAATGTAAATGTTCGTTTATTCAAAATCTTAAATCCCCGGGAATTCTTAAACAGGCGTCTTATTTAAATAAAAGCAACGCCTGTTGGAATGCAACGTTGAGTGAAATTTTCAAATCATTCGGTAAAGAACTTGAAACGTTGTGTGGAAATGAGCAAGGAACATTTACATTTTTATTTGTATAGAGGATTAAAAATTTCTGAATATGGGATATATGATGACAATATTTTAATTCTTTTGATTTTTTTGTTGCACTCCGATTTGTTGGATTTGTTTTATTTATTGATTCTTGATATCACAAACGAGAGTTTGCAGGGCACAAAATGAGATAGGCTGTTTAAACGATGTTTTAAATGGCAAAATTAAAATTTTTGATAGTAATATCTATAAACTATTGGTTCGAGACTGCATATTAATAATTATTAGTGATAATGATATCAGTGATACTTGTAAAAGAGAGCAGATTGCGAATTGCTTATAATTATTAGAGCATCTAAGATATATTGAATTTTGATAACAAGCATATATAGTGAAAAGTAAAAATGGTAAATAGTCGCAAAATCTTTTTTGTATCATAATTTATATTTTTTCACTTAATTTTATTTTCGTTATTTAATATGTGAGTATTCAATCAAATTATTTGATAAAATCGGTATTTGTTTTCCGGTAGAAATAAAAATATGCCAATTTAATCGTTCATAAAACTGGAAGGATTAAAATAGCACAAAATATATGTATCAATAAAGTCTTTTTCCATAATTATCTTTACCATATCATTCAAACATTTTCGGACAATTGAAGCTGAAATGTTTTGAATATGGATTTTTTAGCAAGATTAAAATCAAATTGTATCGAATCATTTATTAATACTTGCGCCAGAGAGAAAATTTGTGATGTTTTCTTGCAAGAGAAATTCGCTCAAAATATAATGTAATGCTCTTCTTTGTTTAATTATTAGTACTTTGTGATTCAAAATCAAATTATTCATAGATAATTTTATTTATTAAAAATTATCTCTTCCAAAATATAAAGGCTAGTAAAATTATTTGTGAAAAACATGCTCGAATTTATGCTATTTAAAAGATAAGCATTTATATTGCCTAACATCCTCCAAGTTTTAATTTCCAATGATTAAGTGATTTAGATATAGTAAATATTATTTAATTTAACAAATTTTTGCAAAATTTTTTCTCTTTTCAACAAAAAATAATATCTGTTAGGCAAAATTTAGAGATAATCTTACTTTAATCCAAATTTTGCAAACAGAAAATAAAAGTCACGAAATATCTCTTGTATGATTTCTATTGCAAAGTATTCCAGCATTTAAAAATCATATTTTATTGTTACCTAATGATCATTGACATTTTGAAGTTTATGATAAAATAGAATGAAGTATTTGATGTTATCAATGTTTATCTTAAGATAAGGCTGTTCCATTGTGAATCTTTACAAAAAATAAAATGACGACAAAAATCCGCACGGTAGACAAAAGTTCATATCCTTCTCAGAAATGATGCGAGTGATACTTCGAAAGCAGAATCAAAATTAAAGTTTCATTAAGATCTATCTGAGTAATTGTGAGTCGCAAATTCTAATCTTGAAGCCTTACATCATTTTTATGAAAATCAGTTTGCTTAATTCGATGAGATTTGTAATTTGATAATATAAAAAATTATTCATATTAACTCCCGGGAGTTAAATGCCCTTGATTTCAAGATCTGTTTGAGAATCCCGACCCCTGACCTTAAAACTTCTTTTTAAGAATATAACTTGAATAAATCGGCAGAATATAAAAGAAAAGCACAAATTTAATTTCTTCAGCACAAAAATTTAAACATTGTCAATAGCAGGAGAGCCATAAGCGCCGGCGAGTATCGGATTGTCGTTGCTTTACTGAAACATTCTTTGTTGCATAAATCACCTTTGCAACAGCATCCTAAACCTTTCATACATGTTTCTTCCTGCAATTATTTTCCCATGTATCAATTAATTCATTAATTCAAATTCTGCGAAGTAATTAAATCAAAAATAACATAGAATTAATATTGAATATAAAAGTTCATCCTTATTTAAAATTTTTCATTCGGTCTAACATTCCTTTCTAATGAAACAAGAATTTTTCAAACAAGAATTAAATGATAAAATTTATTAGATTTTTATTTAACAATTGAAAAGGAATGCTTACTGAACAATTTAAGCTATATGTATATCCATTATGTTGCATAATTTCGAAGGAGCATCCTCTGGCACAAAATCTGTTCACTGCAACATTATTAATTTACAAATCTTTTAAAAAACGTAAATAAATGAAAGCAAAAAAATATGGTAGAAAAGATATTCAGGGATTTGAAATAAATTGGAATTACTGATAAATTGCTGGATAATTTAACAATATCTAGATAATCAGGACTGTTTCAAAATTAACTAGAACCTAAATGGATAAAAATTGCTTATTTAGTTGTCGATTAAAGGAATACTAAAAATTTGAACGAACGTTTGGATTAATTTGTTTTTTTTTTCTGGAGAAATGATGTATTATGAAGATGGATTGAATTAATCTTTTATTAATACAGTGATGATATTCCTACATTAATTGAATCCCTTAAACATGAAGATAATGAAGCATTAATTATACTTAATGGAAATTAATTATGAACAAAAATACCTCCAAATGTAGTCGAAAAACACATTTGAAGATTTTCAGGTTTTTCAGAACAAAGCACAACAGAAGAAACATTTCCTAAACTTCCATAGCAAAGAAGACATTGAACGCGATGAAACAAGTTGGTAATAATAAATGCTAATGCAATGATTGGAAATTTCATCCTGAAATTTGTCAAAAAGATAAAATATCTGCTTCGAGAAGCAATCATTTCTGCAAAACAACAGCTTTTCTTTGACTAACAATGAGGTGAAAAAAGCGAAGATAATATATTTTTTGGTTTAATTCATTAATTAATTGTTGAAATTCAACAATTAAAGAATTAAACTAAAATTATCTGTTCCTGAGACCAATGACATATTATTCGTTTTTGTATTTTCCGGTCAAAAACTACTGCCATGTGTTGATCATTATAACACAGTTGGAAAGAATGATTGCAAGTTTTAATCAAAAGCTGAAAAAAAGTCGCATTTTAAAAATGCCTGCAATCAAAGTGAATTCGTAATCATCGTTTGAATCATCAACACTGTACAAACAAAGTTTCATCTTGCATGGTTAGGAGTAGATTGCAGGACATGATCTGTAACTTTGTCATCATTTTGAAAGTACTGAGGATTATCTGTTTCAATTTTCAGCAAATAGGTAAAGCAAATACTTTAATATATAAATAATCATATGATTCATCTTTTTATTTAGATAAAAAGTTTTGCTTTCGATTTGTTTACTTTTTCCAAATAAGGCTTTGCATTTTATTTTTTTGCTTTCTTTTTTTTTTTTTTTTTTTTTAATAGGAATCACTTGGCAGATTCACTTGATACGTAGTAATGTCAACACATTTAAAATCAACTTTTATCGAATTTCAAAATTTCAAAACAACTTGATATTCTCTCGCAAATATAGCAAGTTATTTATATCTTAATTTGATTAAATTATCAGTCGAGGGAAATGTTTGGCAAATTTTTGGTGAAATATATGTTCAAATATGAATTTCATCTAATTTTATCGTTATTTGATTGCCATTTTTGCAAATCTATATAAATAAAAATGTAAATGCTACCTGTTACCAAGAAAACGAATCTCCGGAAGCTCTTCACCGATTCTTTCAAATTTTGACCCAATCTTGTTTTTGAATATAAATCAAAAGAAATATGAAGAGAATATGTCATTTTAGAAAAAAGATATTTCTCTAAAAAATATGTAGTAATTTTATATATTCAAATCATGCAAAAATTCTTTAATTTAATAAAAAGTGTGCAATTTAATTACGGTATCGAGGATTTGTGCCAAAAAAAAAACACGGAAATTTCAGGACGAAACAAGACGGAACATTCCGTTAGGCCACGATTTCATCACGCAAACAATATCAATTATCCTCATGTGATCGATCGTGGGAAAGCACTTTAAGCCGTTTTGATAAAAGATTCTTCTATCGATGACAGTATATGCATTGTTATGTTTCTTTTACGTAAAAGTGAACGTGCAAAAGTGTACTTTTTCTCGTACGTAAACACGTACTAATATGAATGAAAAAGCAACACTTTATTTTGTTTTGTAGAATTTGTTACACATTTTATCGAGCGAACCCTTTGATATGGCTTTGATACGGATCAGGTCAAGTTAATCATCTGATTCATGGGCCAGAGGAATGGAAAATGGAAGTTTTTTTTTTCTTGCTTCTTCCCAACAACTGCTAATAACTCACACTCTTCCTCCTTCACTTTTATCTCGGGATTGGTATTTCACGGTCCGCACCAATTCTCCTTTTCTTCATGACGTATATGTTGAGCGTTAAGTGACGTAGGGATAAAGTTAACAACTTTAAAATATTATGGTCACTTTCGTACAGAAATAACATTCCTTGAGTTAAGCGATAGTTACATTCTGATAAAAAAAATCAATGATGTTATCTTTTATCAGTTGGCAATTAGATGAAGACGAGCCATAAAAATTGTATGTAGAGAGAGTTATTATCTGGCGAAGATAAAGGGTAAGACTGTGGGTTATTAGTTCATCCAGAAATGATGCAATTGAATGAGACGGCTTCAAAGTCAACGAGTAGAACAAATATGGAGAATGAAATCGAAAATACCTTTATTGGTAATAGTTTACTTTTTTTTCTTCTCACGAATATTTGCTGTTTTCAACTTTTACTTTCCTTTCATCTTTCTTGTTCTATATGGTTTTCATAAAGTATCGAAACTTTGTGATTTTTACATGAATTGTTTACCAAATAGCATTCACTTCGCTTGCCCATTCATTCATTTCAAATGGAATCGCTTAATGACATCATTTGATTCTTAACGTAACTGACAGGATTATAAATGTGACATTATATTAAATCATTCAGTCTGAGTCATTTTATTCAAATTTAATGCTCCTTCATCACTTCTTAATCTATCTCTACAAGATAATATTTCAAATATACAAATTATTCAAATATACAAATTCTATTGCAAACCATTGAAACAATGACTCATATTGAATGATAATGCAAATTTCACATTTACAAACCTGCCGATCACTTTCAGAATCAAATAATGCAAATTGTGCTGCATATTCGGAATATTATTTTATTGTGTTTTCTAACTTAGTATAAAATATGAAAAAGAGTTTACGAACTCATAATATGTAAATTAATTCTTTTTCTGCTATCTTTCAGTTTCACTTCCTTAACGAAACCTATACAATCTTTATCTATTAAGGAAATGAGTGAAAACTATTTTCTTTCATGTGTGGCGATATTTGCAGAAATAGATGACATGGATGAGTTTGTGGATGCGACAGATCTTTTTGAAGATGAAGATGATGTCTATGATAATATACAGTTTGTTGTTGATGAAAATAATGATGATTTCGATTATGATATGGATGACCATCTGCACGAACTTGGATTAATGCTTAATTCTACATTGGCAAGCGATTACGATGGTGCTAATGCTGCACGCTTAAACGCGCATTTCTTGTAAGTGGTTATTTTTTTTCCTGCAATTTGGGTTCTTATCAATTCTTAATTCCATTACAACCGTGAATTTAAGGATCGATCTGTTCATTCTAATTTATTTGCAAATCACATTACGAAAAGTATTCTATGTCTAGTAGGAATTATAATGGATGGTTTTAAGTATTTACTATTTTATTTGATTTGTGCGCTCTTTGTACTAATCTCTTCTCCTTTGCTAATCTATAGCATTAAATTTTTTTTCCATTTTAACTTTGGATGCTTATATCTTTTCGGTAACAGTCAGTTAGCTTTGCCTTTCCCGGTTATATGTGGATTTCGTTAAATGCTTTTGCCCAGGATAAATCATGCAATTCTTTCTAATCCATTTACTATTACGCTTCTTTTAATGCAGAATTAGATCTTGAATGAATGGGACTAAAACTATACAACTTCGTACTTTTCTTCAACTTGTAGTAATGACTGGAGAATTTTGCTGGAAAAGAAGGCACTCGAACTCGGTTTCCCTGATCTTGAAGAATTACTCAAATCGGAATACATGAAAGATTATGTAGAACAGACGTCGTCAATTAATGGTGTTGCCATTTATGGGGCAGTCTCTAAACCAGCCAATGAACATATTCTTCGAAGAGTTGCTGATTGTAAATTAAACGAAGATCAAAAGTAAATTTTTGCAATGTTATATAAGATTTATCTTGACATGTTTCAATTTGATATTATTAACAAATAGGGTTCGATAAAAATGGTTAGTTTTTTAAATGTGGCATATCTTTTGCGACATTCGGGATAATGTTTAAAGTTATAAGAAGATGGATAGTTGAAAGATTTCGTATATTATTCAAGTAAATCAAGATCCAAATTTTGGATTTGAAATTTTCAGAGCTGAAAAAAGAAGAAAACAAAGATTGGTGGAGCTAAAAAACCCAGAAAATAGGCAGAATTTCCTTGAGGTTATAGTTTCCAATTTAAAAAATTTCATATGTTCAATTTTTTCTTCAGTGACTTTGGCAACAGTTTAATGAAGATTGATGTGTTAGACATAATATTTTTGTTCTATATATTGCTTGACCAGCAAGAAATTTTTATATTACCATAACGTTGACACTTGATAAATTGGAAGAAGTTTCCGAATTTTCACATGAATTTTTCTTTCTAAGCTATAACTGCTTCAAATTAATATGTTAGATTTAGGGAAAGCGTCGAATTCTGGAAATTTTGCTGGATTTAAAGGCATATAAAACAGAAGCTGATTATCAAACGATTCGGGACGAATACATAAAACGTCATAATGTTAGCTTGAATGCTTTGGTTAGCAATGATTTTATTTGTACTTACATTGGATTTATCATAATCCTTTAAACATGTTTAATTTTCTTTACGTATTTTATTTTGATTTTTATTATAATCATTTTCCTTTCGAAATTTTCGTGGGTATTAATTCTGAATAAAATCTCATTTCAGGAACACCAGCGATTATTCATGAATAAATCAGCATTTAAAAATTTCTGCCGGGTTTTTTATCGAGAAGCTATTATAATTAATCACAATCCCATTCGAATAAAACTCAGAAGTCCGGATATAAAAAGTAGGTGCCGTTTTTTGATTAGAACTTAAAACCGACTGTTCATCAAGTAATTTCTTGTGCTTGTGTGTATAATTTTCTGTTTAGCTTTTGCCTAACGTTTTAAGCATATGCATGAAAGATTACTCAAGAATTATGTCGTTTCCTAATAATGGCATTGGGAAAACAATGAATAATGAGTTTTGATATTAAATTGATGCATTTCAATTAAAACTTTTCTTTATGGGTTGTGAGTACTATATTTCGACCCATGACAAAAAGTTAACATCCACTTTTTCAGTTCCTGAAAGAATAACAGAAGAAGATCTTCGTTTGTTAGCGAACATCAATAAGATTGAACTTCCAATATTTCCTCTGGAATATCCATCTCTTACATCGGATGTTGTACGCAAAGAAAGTGAGTTTGGTTATTTCTTTTTCAATTTTCCTGACATGGTAATGAAATGATAATGATTTAAACAATCTGTAAAAATATGATGGGAAACATATCTCGATGAATTCAAGTAAGCCGAGAATGTAGTGCTTCAAATTTCATTCCATAAGGAAAATTGTATGTCAAGCACTCTTAGATTTTAGAATTTAATGTAAAAAACAAAGTCAAAAGACATAATATTTTCATGGATTTGTTGTATTTTAATGTAATATGTTGACATATCGAAATTACAAGGTGTTTTCAGCCTTGTTTTTCTTCCATGCATAGAAATCAGTTTGACACTATTCAGCTTTGTTATAGTGCAATAAATTGTGGCAAAACTATTAGAAAACTTAATGAATCTTATTAAAGAAAAAAAACATAATTAATCTAATATTATTCAGGAACACCAGAATATTTAGAAAATGTTGCTGCTCCTGATGGAGATATTCTGAAGGTAATCATAAATTATTATTTGTTTGTAAGGAATTCAGTCTTAGTGGTTCCAATAGTTCCAATTTTTGCTGATGAATTATTTCTGAAGTATCCAATTTGGCTTCACATTTTGAACTCATTTGGACTTCAAAAGTTTAATATCGTTACAGGGAGTACTTTTTCTTCACCATTAGATAATTTCTTTTTCTTTTCTTTTTTTATTTTTTTTAAATGGCATATTCATCAGAAGATTCGTTCGGTAAAGAATAATTTGTCGAAAAATTAATTTAAAGATCAGATAAATAATTGCAAAGCATTTCTTGTATGACTTAACAAATATTGCACCTAATATTCCTTAATAATGCTATATATTTTCCTGCAATGGAAAAATTGCAATCCAACTATTTCCAATCAAGACGAATTTCTAATTGCCTTTCTGGGGATCTGCTTGAAAGAAATACTATCAAATTTAAGATTTGAAGAAATTTCCCAAATATTTCATGTATTGATTCATAAAACTTTTATTAAATAAAAATCGTGACATTTCTGAATCTTCTCTTTTTTATCCTCTGTAATCCAAATTTCTAGAAGGATAAGCAAGTTGAAACATTAAATTAAAAATTATTTGTAAAGAAATTATTGCTGGTTTTACAAACTCTTAATTCTCCTTGGTATTTTTTCATTTTGTTCGAAGTCAGTTGTAGAGAATTTCTTTTTTACGTGAGATATGTTAGAGGAAAAAAGAAAAGTTTCTTAGTCCGTCTCAAAGTTGGGTAATTAAACCTCTCATATAGAAGAGTCAATCGTGAACAAAATTAGCGGAAGAAACTTAAACCGCGAAAAATGAATAAAGCTTTTAAAAGAAGGACGAGCAGCAAAATGGAGATTAGATTCGAATCAAACAGCGGAATCAATCTTCTTACATGTAATAACCCTTTTTGTAGTAAAAATGTTTAAAAAACATTTTTTTTTTCTTGGGAAATCTTCAGATATGAGCCAGATCTATATAAATGAAATGTAAATCGTTGTTGTGGTTTGCCAAATAACTTTGCAACCTCTTTACCGATTGCTTCCAAATTTTGACACAACCTTGTATTCGGATAGGCCATCATTTTTATATAGACATACTTACTTTTTTTTTCACGTATCACGTCCGTGACAATTAAAAATAAGCAGGGGGAGGAGTTTATTGCCTCCTTCCTTTTTTTTCTCTCATTCTCCTTCTACTTCCCATCTCTCTCTATTGCTATGCTTATTACATTACGTGGATTTATCCAAGGAAAGGAAGAAAAAAATGATAGGATTAAAATGCTTTCTGATGCGACAGATAAATATAAGAATTTTAGCATTTGTAACGAATATGAAAAAAAAATTTTAAATATCTGTTAAATTTTGAATTTGAAATTCTTTTTCCTTAATAAAAATTAGCTTAATTTGTTTGAAAAGAATCAATTTAACCTAAAGGAATTTTATTACATTAATTCTAAATAATTTCTTAGGATCAAGCTTTTTGCTCAGGTAATCTCCGACTTAATTTTGATTTAACTTAATTTGATATAAATTTAATATAAAAATATTAACTCATAACTTTCTTCATTTTTCCACAGATTAAATATTCAAATCCGTCAGAAGTATTGGTGACTTATAATTTAACATAATTGGTATTAATTCTTTCTTTTCTAAATTTTACTCGTATTATATCTCTATTTGTTTATTTTTATTCATCTATACATATAAATAAAATCTATATAAATAAAGACGTAAATGCTTTCTCCACCGATTACTTTGACTGCAGCTACTTCCTTTAACGTTTCAAGTTCCTCATCGATTGATTCGAAATTTTCATGCCGCATTGCATTCGAATAGGCGCGTGTTTTTAAATAAATAAGGCGAGTAATTTAAGTTTTTCGTTTCTTTTTTGCTTTGTGAGGGATGTGATTCGTTTACTTTTTGATTTGTGAAAAATGTAGTTGCATCGCAGAAATGTCGAGATCATGACAGTGTATAATGAAATGTTTCCTTCAGGCAATTTGTGAATTATCTCTTCTAATATTAGATCGTGTATTGAATTGCCTCTTTGTCGTAAATGTTCAATGTTCATTTTGACACACGTTGCAAATGTTAACCCATTGATTTGAACTGACTTGAAATTTTGACACAATGTAACATTCGAATAGGCACGTTGTTTTTATATAGATACATCTACTTTTTTTATCTGTCACACTTTTGACAAATAAAAATAAGTGAGTGGACTGAATTTATTAACCACGCTTACTTTCTGCAAAATGGACGTTGTCTTCGTATAAGCGCTCAGTAGGTTCGATAAAATATGCGCGTATTCCAATGCAACGTTCTGTCAAAATTTTTAAGCAATAGGTAAGGACTTTTCAATATCTAATATTCTGGATTAATATAGATAAAACGTGTGTTTAAGAACTTTTGGAGTTTAAAATTTTTGAACAAACGAACATTGAAATTGACATTTCTATTTATATAGATGAGCTGGAGTTGGACACGCGAAGCGTGGCCGTCCCCAAAGACTAGCTGGATCGGACTGGATTGGAAAATGAATCCGCATGGCCGGGTCCAGCCAGTATTTGAAATACAAACTTAGTGATCGGATAGGAAAATGAATCCGCGTGGCCAGGTCCAGCCAGTATTCGAAATATAAAAACTTAGTGATTGGATAGGAAAATTAAAATTAGATAACTGATTCATTACATTGGTATTGTAACATTAATTCATTACATCGGTAGTGTAACACTTTAAAATTTATGTTAGATGATGAGTTATGTTAATATGATCGATGAGTCATTTTAATCTATATAAATAAAAATGTAAATGCTACTTGTTACTTCTCAATGATCTCCGCAAATTCTCCACTGATTCTTTCCAAATTTTGACACAACCTGCATTCGAATAGACACGTGTCTTTATAGAAACATACTTATTTTTTTTCACGTGTCACGTCCACAACAACCAAAAGTAAGCGAGGAAGCGAAGTTTATTGATTTATTGACTCCGCCTCTCTTTTTTTCGCTCATTCTCCTTCTTACCCCCGTCTCTCTAATAATAATAATGATCCGCCTTTCTTTTTTTTTCTCATTCTCCTTCTTCCTTCCATCTCTTAAATAAGAATTAATAATTAAATAATGATAAATAATCTCTCTAATAAAAATAATAATAATCCGCCCTCCTTTCTTCTCACTTCCACTCTACCTCCATCTCTCTCTCTCTCTATTGCTATGTCTATTACACTACGCGGATTTATTCTAGAAAAGAAGGAAAAAAAATGGCAAAAAGAATTAAAATGCTTTCTGATGTGATATAAATATAAAAATTTTTGCATTTGTAACAAATCTGAAAAAGAAATTTTAAATACCTGTTAAATTTTGAATTTGAAATTCTGTTTGTTCAATAAAAATTAGCTTAATTTGTTTGAAAAAAGGCATCAATTTAACCTAAAAGAATTTTATAACATTATTTCTAAATATTTCTTAGGGTCAAACTTTTTGCTCAATTAATCTTCTCCGACTTAATTTTGATTTAACTTAATTTGATATAAATTTAATGTTAAAATATTAACTCATAACTTTCTCCATTTTTCCATAAATTAAATATTTAAATCATCAGAAGTATTGGTGACTTATAATTTAATATAATTGATACTAATTCTTTCTTTTTTAAATTTTATTCATATCATACCTTTATTTGTTTATTTTTATCTACCTATAACTTTCGCTTACAAATCGCGAACAAAGTTCTCAGTCAATTGGGAATGCCATTACCGAATCGATCTGCTGCTACTTCACTCGATGTAGAATTAAGTCGCGAACAAAATTACAGCACCAACTGATCTTTTGTCACATGTGCAATCAAATATTCTTAAGCTAACATTTGAGCAAAAAGCCTTTACGATTAAATAATGCAAACTGACATTAAGGGATTTGGAGAAATCTTTTTTTTAGATGCGCCAGAAGGAACTGGTAAAACGTTCCTAATGTGATTGGTTCTGGCAACAATTCAATCCCAAAATGGCATGGCCTTAGCTCGCCACCCTGAGTGCATCGTCCAGAATAGCTGCAACACTGCTACCAGGTGGAAGAACTGCTCATTCCGCTTTGAAATTGCCATTGAGCATGCAATTTAATGAAGCTCTCACATGCAACATTTCCAAAACATCCGGCATGGGAAAAATATTGCACAATGCAAACTTATTGTTTGGGATGAATGTACAGTGGCACATAAAAAATCGGTTGAGGCTCTTGATCGATCATTGCAAGATTTGCTTGGAAATATCAGACCATTTGGGAATGCTTAATATTGAATTGCAAGAGATTTCAGACAAACATGACCTTTAATTCCTCGATCGATACCAGCCGATGAAATAAATGATTGTCTGAAATACTTTACTTTGTGGCGACGCCTGAAGATGTTAAAATTAACTACAAATATGCGTATTCAGCTGCAAAACGAACGATTAGCCGGAATATTCTCACATCAGCTGCTGGAAATTGGAAGCGGTAAGATGCCGGTTGATCTCACCAAGGACGAATTTCATTACCTCATAACTTTTGCAATTTAGTAACGTCAAAAGAAGAGCTGGTTGAAGAAGTATTTCCCGATATTCAAACCAATTATAAGAATCACGATTGGCTGAGTGAACGAGTTGTTCTTGCGGCCATGAACAAAGACGTCGACGAACTTACGATATTATACATTCTGACATTTTAAGCGAGACAGTCATATATAAATAAGTCGACATTGTTGTGGAAGCAGATGAAGCAGTTACGAATCCAGCAGATTTTTTGAATTCACTCGATCTGCCGGAAATGAAACCGAACATTAGAAACATGTGCTTTCTCTTTTCTTTTTTTCCACTTAACCAGACTGAGTTACAGCAACGCGTGTATAAAAACATGCGCGTATTCGAATGTAAAGTTGTGTCAAAATTTCAAACAATCGGTAAGGACTTTTCGATATCTTAGATTTTGAATTGATATAGATAAGGCGTGTTTTAAGAAACTTTCGGAGGTTTAAGATTTTGAACAAACGAACATTGGCATTTTTGTTTATATAGAATAGCTGGAGCCGGACACGCGAAGCGTGGCCAGTCTTCATAGACTAGCTGGATCGACTATGCGGAGTGTGATTCATTTTCGGAGCGTAATCGGTCCAGCCAGTGATATAATAGTTTGATTAATTCGATATATTATAAATTATTTCAATTTCCCGACGCTCCCGACTGAAGAAAATTGTATATTCCAGGGGCAATGAATTCAGAATTGTATCGAGAGGAGTTTTGCTTTGTGATTTTACTTTGGGTAATGGGAAATTCTAATTCACTTTTCTTTGGAGATAAAGATTTTATTCTTCCCAATAGCTACAATTCCATTAGTTAATAATTTCTCCTTACCTTCAATATTTGAAACAAATAAAAGATTTGATTAAATCGAATTTTAACTGAACAGAAACTATTAATGCGAATATAAACAACATAAAATAATATAAAATATAAAACAATGTAAAATATAAACAATATAAAAACAGTATAAACGATATAAAATACACTTATACCAAAGGTAATTAATTTTCATTGTATCTTTACTTCTGATAATCTTTCTTCGATTGAATTTGTAACTTTATCAGTTTCGTTTTTCAAATTCTCCACTAGTTCATCTCCTTCTTGGCTGAGTTCATCCCAGAATTGTCTTGATTGCATTTGTTTAGTAACCGAGTTAATTAGTTCTCGACTTTGGGCCAGTACTTTCAGTTTTGCATTAATTCGTTCGATTTCGGACTGGTTTATTAAATCGGCTTTAAAATCAACGAGACTTGTTTCCAATTTCACAATCAATTCTTTTGGCTATCACATCATTTCTTTGCAGTAATAATTTTGCTATTAGAATGAGATTGCTAATTGATATTCAATTTATTAGTAACAAATTAAATTAATTAGTAACAAATTCGATTCTGATAGCTTCTTTGATCTATTATATGTAAATCGATGATTGAATTCCATTTGTAAAGAATCAGAAACATTCAGAAATAACAACCATTTTAAGAACTATCCAAAAAATGACGTTCCAATGAAGTAAAATTTGTTGTTTGTTGTTTTTGTTGAACTATTGGCATTTATTATATCATCTAAAGCTTGTGTAGGTCAATAACAACAATTTTATGAAAATGTCCTACTGTGAATTAAACAACCAACGTTGAGTAGGAGCAAAAGAGATGGTTATGATTGAAAGACCGGAACAATTACATGATATGAATAACAATTTTTTACTTGTGAAGCCAGAACTGAGGAGTGAGAGACAAAGATGAGGTTAGATATATGCTTAGTGATAGGATGGGAGAAATTTAGAGATGATGAGTTATGATTAATATGATAAGGATATATTTAACATAATTTTTTCGGTTTTTCGACATATGTATACAGAATTGTCAATTCTGTAGTTCGTCATACTTCAGAAATTAATGGTGGAATCTAAGCCTATTACGGATTGCGGAGAAAGATTAGAAAAACGAAGAAAGGCAATTAAGCAATGAGAAACAATGTGGAGGTAATATTGGAAATACTAATAAAATTGATGTAGTGTGTATCGATTTAGCTGATCTGATGGGCATATCACCTGATATGAGTAAAGTGATAAGCATGCAAGGAGGTGATTGTGATAGAACACACAAAAGACTATCGGTATATTTTTCAGTATGAAATTTTGGTTGCGAATAAGTTCTTACTGGAAAAAATTTTGTAGAAACTTATTCGCATATCACTGAAGATAATTTTTTCAAATAGATGGAAGCCGAGCGCAACTATTTTAAATCGTTAAAACTAAATCATTTTTTAATTTTGCAATCATATATCATTCCTTACTGCTCTATTCTTCCTTGGCTATTGAATGCGTGATATATTACTTTCCTTATTTAATTTAGATTTTGTATAATTAAAAAGTCTTGCATGTTCTGATACATTAACTTGTTACTCTTATTTGTACGTGTTTTCGAAGAAACTTTGTATAGTAAATGAAGCAGTAGTAGAAAATATGTTCTCAAATATAAAATTATGATTTTAGAATCCATTTATTAACTCCAGTAATAAACTGAGATTAGTGCCGAAAACAAATATTAAAGATTATTATTCTTATTTACTTTTTGTAGAAACCAGTCGATTTGAATGAGGATAAATATACAGGTGATGAGGAATCTGCTGATAGCAGTGACTCGGAAGTAAAAGTTTCTAAAAAATATCGGAAAAAGAAATTCAGAGGGAACATGAATACATTCAACATTTCCTCAGGAACTCAATCTTTGGTATGGAGCTTTTTTTTTTATTTTATGAAACTGTCATTTGCCCATTAAATCAAAAATTGTTATTGATTATTAGGAAATTGCACATAGAGTTCGTGCTATTATGACTCTTCGTTTTTGCCCTCCACTTTTCTATAGATAACTGAAATAGTGAGTTGTTCTGAAATAAGGCAAGAATCACTGTTTTATTTTCTTAGCAAGTAACATTAATGAAATGTAAGAAACAGTAGTAAATTTCATGTTAATTTGCTCAGTTTTATTATTTCAGTTTTATGATTAGTTCTATTATTTCACGTCTTTTTAGTTGCAAATAGAAGATATAGACAGAACTGCAGTTCGTTACAGCCATTCAGAAAAAAATCTGTATCATGTCGAACAATCTGTGCCATTAACAAATAGTGAAGAAAACAAGGCTAGTATTTTTTAAATAAAAGTTTGTATAAAAACTCCATTAAAACCGCATATTGAAAATTAATCCAAATCAATAGAATTTCATATAAGAATATATTTTTTTAAGTCCAAGAGCTGGAAAAGCTTTTTTTAGGGATAAAATATCTTTATTAATAAGTTTGTTTTTATATCATTTTTATATCATTGCACATGACTTATTTTAGTGATCATTTTTCTTTCACCTTTTATCAGAAATGCTAATTATGCACTTTCGTTATGCTTTAAATTATTTTTCTTTAATTTTTAAGCATTAACATATGCTTGGTTTTATTCTTTACATATATTATAAATAAATTCAATACCACTGCGAAGATTTCTCATGAACCGTCAGTACTATGATTCCAATTATTTGAATCAAAAACTGAAAACTGATTTCGATTTTTTAGTTAAACATCCAATCAATTTTCTTTTCTCGAAATTAATTCTCTGTTCTCCAGCAGGTCGGAAAACGTCTGTCAGTTGCAGAACGTTCCTTGCAGCAATCACTCAATTATTCCGGAGAACGTAATCAGTCCTCATCATCATCTACTGATCTTAGCGATAGGAATTCTGCAGGAATGATTCGGGTCAGTGATAACTTTTTATTTTTAAAGCTTCCAGTAGGACAGATTATCTTTTGCATATCATTTTTTTTTCCATTATTTAAAAAGATCTTTTCGATCAATTTTTACCACCAATTTGAAAAATCACTTGCCGCGATATATTTCATAGTTATTTGTCAGCGGTGATATAGACTGGATTCTGTTATTAAATAGTTTCTTTATGTGAGGCTATTATTGCAATCGCTTATTTGTGTTTACTGTTAAACGTAATTTGATTCTATAACGAATGCTAAAAATTTATTTAACAGAAAATGAAGTAGTTCTGCTGAGCTGCTGCTTTTTTTTTAAATATGTTGGAATGAAATTTTCATGCTTCAGATGCACAAATTGCTTCAATTAGATGTATTTAATAAACAGCTTAATGAGAAATATCATGAAATGTGAATTCCGAAATATGTTGGCTTTGTTCAAATGAAAAACTGAACTGTTTGAATATCTACACTTTTTCTGTCAAAAAAATTTTGAAAAGTAGAGAGAGAATTGCATTCTCGTCCCACCGCGTAGTCTTAAATTCAAGATCTCAGGCTGCGCATATAAGTCCTAAAATGTGTAACACCGTGTTATAAGCTGTAATTTGTATAACATTGTGTTATAAGCAATATTTACGAGTCTGCAAATTTTTGGACTTTTATCATATAAAAAAATACGGTAAAGTTGCGATGTATAAAAGCATGTAAGATGGGGATTAAAATCTGGAATTTACAGAAAACCATAGAAAAAAATTTTTTTTTAAACTTATAAAATATAATTTCCATGCTTGATCTCTTCATAAAACTAGTCTCATATGGAAATATGAGATTGAAATCCACGAGATTTTTAATTGTAAAAATGATCTTAACGTGTCATTGGAATTACAGTAGTAATGTACCACCTGTTACAAATACAATTGTCACTGATTTCATTCCGTTATGCCTTTATCACATTTTTTGACATTATCAAGAAGAATTCTATGTACCATAATTTTTGATCTTTTTTTGTATGAACGATTCGATAATGTAACTAGCATTGGTCGGTATATTGTGATGAGAATATTGGTGATGAGCCGACCATCAATATATCACCACCAATATGTCATCATCATAGTTTCCACCATTTCCCATCCGCGAAGACATGAATTCGTTGGACGGTCACGAACGATATGATCCGGAAATGGATAGTCCCGTCAAATGAACTGAATCATTGCTTTGTTGTTTTTAAATGATTCATACATTTCTAGATGAAAAGATATGGAGCTGCTAGGGAAGATATTTCCATCCGTATCACTTATGTACGTTTGTGTTTTAACTTAGGTTACGTTAGGGACAGATCACTGGAAGGATAGAGCAGGACACGTTGTGCAGATGAATGAATGAACTGAGGTCGTCTAGACTATGTGAATTTCATCCATGAATCGTCATATTTCTATACTGTACAAAAAAGGAAAGACTAAACGTAATTATGCATAATTGCATGCAGTTTGTAAAAAAATCTTACATTCAGACTGCTTTCAATGCATATTTTGCATAAATTTCAGTGTTTTGTAAAACCTTTAACCATCCATTTCTATATTCTATTCATTCGGCATGAGTGATCGCTTATTTTCGTCGTGCAAATTACGTCGAGTACGTGCATTTTTTCATATTTAATTGATCGTATCACTTTAAGGTCATATTTCTTACCCTCCTTTCGCTCTCTTCCGTTTGAATAGCGATTCATCAAAACTGTCTTGAAGCTTACTGTATTTTGATGATATTATTATCTGCTTATGGCAGAATTTTGAGATAGTCTTTGGATATTGTAAAGGGAAGTATTTCAGCAAATTATAGGGATAATATAATTTATTGAAATACTTTCCTTTTAAATATGCTTAATAAGCTCAGCGAGTTGATTAAAAATTCCTTCCAATCTCAATCGAAAGCATGATATCCTTCGTAATAAGCGAATTATTTGAGTCTGACAAGGTTTTCGATGATTTCTTCCGGCATAAATTCTTGTTAGTAGACAGAAATGCTGTTATAGAATGTGAAATTTTGATATTCTGAAATTTAAAAAATATGTTTTGCAGGAATTGAATAAAGTACCGTACGGTTCATATAGTGTTCCTAGTCCTACCGCTGGTCAATCCATTTCACGTCAAGGCAAGGTTTAAATTAGAAATTTGAGGTAGGACTGTAGTTTGATTTGATTGTGGCTTATGATTCATAATTAATGGATTTTGCTTATGATTATTCAACTGTACTTAATTTAGATTTGACTTTCGTTTTGTATGGAAATGTGAAATTTTAAAAGAAAAGTAGTTTAAAATGTGATTTATTTAATAAATTGATAGTTGTTTGATAAAATTAATGGTAATGAAAATTCTATACTTCGTAATGTGTTAAGTTTTTTTTTTTTTTTTCGAACTGAAAGTTCTGTTTGTAACAGTGATAGAAGATATCAGCTTACAAGACATCGCACATAATCAATGGGAATCAAATATCGGTAGATTACTACTGTTAAACTTATTAAATATGCTAGTGGAAGTGAATTTCAAACAACTTACAGGAACCGCTATAGCAGATTCAGCATCTTATTTTGACAATTACCGAAGACCGACTGAAATTGTTCAAAAATTATCTTCAAGTGAATTTTCTGTAACATTTTTATCTTTCCCATGGATTATTCCATTACTGGTTGTCATTTTCTAACATTTGTATCAGACGAAAGTGATAAAATGTGATGTAATTCACACAAGTTTCAATAATAATTAGACGAACATGCGGACTGATGAGATTTTACGTACATCTCGCTAGGTCCTGAAAAAGAATTGAAGAAAATGAGATTTTGAAGGCTGTTTAATATGTTTTTATTTTTAATTCCGTTTTCGGACTTCAATTTGATTTTATAGGAGCAAACATAAGAATTTTGATGTTTCGTTTTATTTTAATTTTTATTAAAACTTGAAATTTTCTTTTCTGTCAAATTGAGGATATTAATCACAAATTTTAAACACAAACAGATGGTTTTCACGACAATGCTTATGTACATGAAATGGAAACATATCAATCGAATCGATTTCAGCAGTATGTTTTCGTATACTTGTTGAATATGAATTTAACAAAAAGGGTATATTTCGGGGGAAGCTTTCATTATTGTTTATTAATGTTTGGAATATGATATTTAAATATGCTAATCTGTTAACATATTTTATTTTTTGTATTTTTAGACATGGCCAAGGTTATTCAGATAATCATACTACGTTCAGGAGCATTTCACCTGTCCAGTGCTTTCCTCCTCACCGTATCAAAGAAGTTGCGCAAGTAATTTATTTACATAAGTTCTTTCTCCCATATTCGTTTAGTTATATATCAATCACATAGAGGTATTGCCTCATTTCTCGATTATTTTCTTCTGTTAATCTTCGTTCTTCATTGTTTCGTTCTTCATCTGATCCGAATGATTTTTTAAATATTTCTCTTTTTATATTTAACTTGCTTTTTTCATGATAAATTCGTCTTCGAATTTTTCTCCCATAATCTTTTAGTTAATTAGTATTATTATTATAGTTGTCAGAAGGAACGCAAACTGACGAAAATTGGCTGGAAAATTTACTTGATGAACTGGGATGTCGTAACTCGGTAATCATTACTATAGTTTATAGTACATGGATAATCATTATGGAAATTTGACAAAGCACATCCAAATGAATACAGAGCTGAAGTTTCCAGAATTGTATTTTGATAATAATCTGAGCATCATGTTATGCAAATATTTGCATGCAAAGTTTATAGACGGAATTTTAAAGATTTTGAGGTAGAAATACTTGCTGAAGTAATTTAATTTTAAAGTGCTTCATTATAATATGAAAAGATGGGTCAGTCATTTTTTCTATTTCTGACAGATTCTTTGATTCATTTACTTCATTTAATTTTTTCTAAATCTACTGCAAGCTTCTAAGTTTTGATACTGTTTTCAGAAAAGAAGTCCGCTACAGAAATTAGTGGAAGTGATAGAATTATTAGTGGATATACGATCGCCAAATCCAGTTTTGGTTGGAATTTATTTAGTTCTATAATTTACTCTTATTTTTTTAGGAATAAGAATTCACTTTAATACAAAGTTCATATCGGTCAAAATCGGTTGTTTCGAATTTCACGATTTGTATTGGTTTTTATTGAAATACTTAGTGTTGGCTATGTAAAATTTTGTAAATCTTATATTGGGCTTTTTTATTTTCCGAATTCTCTGACTAATAGATCATATCGCCAATAGTTAAGTGTTTGGAGTGCTGGAATTATCGAAATATTATATGGTATCAGAATATTTAAGAAAATGAGAGAAAAAAAATGAAAAAAAAAGACGTCTCTGTTTATATTTCAGCTCTCGTCATTGCCACAAATTGTCGGCTTGTTTTATGGTACTCCGCTGAATCCAGAGAAAGATCAAAATTATCGGATAACATGGAGAGAAATTGTAAGAAGTCACTGTAGTGCCGAAATACTCATTGCACCGTTACCAAATGGCGAGGTTAGTAAAGGCATCAATATATTGTAATAATATATGTGGTATGTAAATGATGCATGTGAGAAGGCCATAAATGCTGATGATTAAATGTTTTTTGGAATTAAAGTATTTCATGTTATAGAGATGATAATATCAAACAAGCATATTTGATATGTAACATTTATAAGTTCCTCTATTTATATAAATTGAACTTCTAAAATCCGTGCTTCAATTTTTATTTGATACTGAAAATTGTGTTGCTCTACTTTGTTTTAGGATAATATTGGATTTCATTTATAGGAAGTATTGATCAAGAAGTAATGTTATTACTGAAATTGGCTTAATGGAATGGTAAAAGATTTCAAAAAATTTCGACTGAAGAATGTACTGGTATTGTAAATGTCCCATCATTTCTACATATTTATAATATTCTTAATTTTAAATATATATCTGTTCTTAGTTTACGACCATTGTTCTTTCTCGAAGGCGAATTAATGATTTGATGCTAGAGAACTAGAAATTTTTGATTTCAGTTATTTATTGGTGACCTTTGTGTTCATAAGAACATTATCTTATCTTTTTATCCTTCAGTTAGCTTCCCTTTTTTCTCAAACAGTTTTTTCTGAATATATAGGGAAAGATTGTAGTTATAGTCGAAAATAAAATAATAAATACTTTGACTTTTTTCAATTTTAGTATTTATATGTTCAAATCTATAAAATAAAAGAATGTTTGGTTTTGAAAAAACATTTGGATATCAGTGAAATCTTGTAATTTATTCTTTCTTACAAGTTCTGCATTATTTTTTACACCTTATTGATTTAGTATTTTGAATATGTTTGCTAATTATGACAAAGGATGAGTTTTTATTGGGCTTAAGTAAACGTATTTTCGATTTACCAGTTTTCAAGTCACTTGAGGGAGGATGTTAGATGGTGGATATTCTCCTACAGGAGCATTCCTATCTATGGGATTAATTTATTAATAAATTTGATTTCAGGAAGTAAACAGTGCTTTAGTAAAATACTGACAGTAATGCAAGTTATGACATGATTTTATTTTTGATGCAATATCTCGTTTGACCGTAAAAGATGAGGAATAAAGCTCCCAGTAATTTCTACGAAAGATATATTGTTTCTGAAATGAAGTGTATGAAATGTTTCGTATAACAATTTCATTTTCATTTATTTAAAAATCTGTAGAATTTTTCTACTTTTTCGATTTGTTATAACAACAAAGAAAATTCTTACATTAATTCGCAAAATTAGAACTGCCTAACTCTGAAGTAATTGAATGTGAATGTTTTTGATCATCATTCTTATTTTAATGGTATCAATAACTGCAAATAAACTTCACTAACACACAAACTTTAGAACGAACTTATGCATTTCATATTTTTCTAATTGCGCCGTTCCCAAACGTCTCGAAGAAACTTTATTTTGATTCGGGGACTTGGATTTAGATCAGAGAATTGTGTTGAACCTAAATAAAGCATAGAAAATCAACCAACCTTAATCGAACAGAAATATCTTGCAGTACACGGTACAGTAATATCATTATCCTTATTAGGCCATTGTGATGGTAGAATGGGTGGGATACATTTTCGATTTGGAGGCTGATACCATTCCAAGAATTTGGTATTTCTTGATAACCAGTGTGCTTGCATTATTTTAGCGGTGTACATAGTGCATAAAATATGCAAAAAAAATAAAAATACTTGGAAATGATAGTTTCGTTCGTTTCTGCTTTTAAAACTCCAAGAATATTTCTGGACATGACTGAAATTCCCGAATCGCAAGTTTGAGAAAGTATTAGATGAATATTAGGGATTCTGATACGTCAAACACTAAAGAATATCTGAAACATTCAGATGTAATTTTCATGTAACCATCTATGTGGGAGTAGAAAAAGAATATAATTTGGTACTAGATCGGATAAACATGAACGTATAATTTAGATGGTACTTCAACGGTTTTTGAGTGTTGTTTTCCTGACTAAAAACTACTAAAAGATATTGCCCATAATCGGAAATAAAAGAATGGTTCAGTTTGAAAAAGAACATTTTAATTTCCATTTTTGATACAACCAATTGAATAAGCTGAGAACTACTTGAAAAACTCACACAAACTAAGTTTTAGCATTGATTTTTTTGTCTTTCAAATTTTAATTTTTGTGTAATCACAGGAAATTGCAATAATTTGAACTCTCAGCGGAAAAGCATTATTTGGTCTGGTACTTTGCTTCAAAATTACAAACCCAAAAATGTGTTGTTTTCATGCGAAATAAGGAAATATTTTCTATGATATGGAAATTTTTGGAATCGAAGTCATATTTATATAGGCAAGCGAATTTTTAGAAACGAGAAGTTGAAACATTAGAGAAAAAGACGAAAGAGACTTGCTTGGTGAGTTATACGAAATTTTACAAATCGGTAATTCAGGAAGTACTCATTATTGCTGTAACTTTCGTAATTCTCAAATATTGCTTTGGCGATAGGGAATGCTGAATAGTATTAGTGAGAAAGCACTTTGCCTACACTAAAATTTCTCATTTCATCATAAACAATTTCAATCACAAATAATTTCCAATTGCACAATGAATAAAAATAAACTTGAATTTAATTTTATGAAGTGAACTGATCTATACTTTGCTGATGCAATCAAATGGATGTATTCATTAAGTGGAAATAAAAATTTATTCATTAAGAAAAATTGAACAAAAAGTTTATTTCATGCTTTTTTCACTTCATTGTTCAATTTAACTTTCTAATTATAATTAGATATGAAATTCCGGTTGCAAAATCTTATTTATTGTGCTGATTTTACATATTAGCAGTTTACTAATTTAATTTGCAGTATTGAAGTGTCGTGACTTTCACCTGCCGAGAAATTGTAAAATATTCTTTCCATTCCAATCATATTACTTTTCTGTTGTGTGTATAAAATGAACTTGTTTATTGCGCATCTTTTCTTTATTATGAGAAATTTCTTCACACAAATAAAAATGTTGCACGAAATGACATCTTAATTATATTAGAATATAATATTCAATTTTTACTAAAGTAATAATATTGATTGCTAACGATTTCTTGATAATATTTACTGATTGTTCAAAAGAATTCTATCTTTTATTTCTTCAGGGAAAAAGTTGGGATATTTCTTTTTTGAACCATGTTCTCTGAAAACGAGAAAATGATATTTTATGTTTCACAGCTAATCTAAATCCAATTTCTGAATCTTCCTTTTCTCTTCCATATGCATGTATTTAAATTAAATATAATGAATTAAATTTGATCAACCTGATTTTCATTTCATTAATACTAGATGCTTCCTCGGATATACTTATCGCTAAAGATGCTGAAAATGGGACCGGTAATCTACGATTATCATCATTGTGTACTAAATATGAAATAAGACTAAATATTTCTATTTGTAATACCTTTTTTGCAAAAAACAAAAAAAACATCGATGTTAGGAGCGTTGGTAAACAAATTAACTGATTGATGCGAACTTTTAAGAATATTTGCTTTAAAAAAAAGCATATAAAAACTTGGACCGACAAAATAGTATTTCTTTCTTTTTCTTTTTTTGAAGCTTTTTTAAAATGTCAGAACAAATTTACTTGTTCAAACAAGTTAACACAAAATGACAAAAATATTTATCTTTTTAACTGATAATATCATAAAAGTAGCATATCAGGTTGAAAGTTATTTAATTTAAACAAAAATGTTAAGAAACCGGTGTAGCTTTTCAAGTAGAACTTCAGTATTTTGATACATCTTTTTGCTCACCGATATTCGAGAAATTACTCGTTAAATAGGAATGAAAAACAGCATGTGTGATAGCGAAAATGATCGTTCCTTATTATGAACTAGAAAATATCATGTTGATTTAAAAGAAATATATACTAAGGATGAGAGAGATAGAGAAGGAACAAGAATTAATGTCATTCCATTATGCAGTATATGACTGGTGAAATTTTGGAATAAAAATTGTAATAAAAGAGTTTAGTTGAAGAGTTTCAAATTTTGTTCGGTTTTGTTCTTCTTCTTCTTTCCAATTATTTTCTCTTTTAGGAAAGTTCGCATATGACAATGATGTATGCTAAAGTTGAGAAATCATTATCAGAAAGAGATAACTGAATCACTTATCATTATGCATCATTTTCAGAAATCACTGATTAAAGAGATGCTATCTCTACGTGTGAGTTATCGGCAACTGGCTCTTGTATTCCTTCTAGCATTAGCGATTTGCTATGCCATCCCATTCAGTAAATATGATCCATTTTTGATGAGTGATAAAGATATCTATCCAAGAGCAGATTTCAGTCCATCTCTTAAAAATGCTCATATCAGTAATATTACCGCCTTAGCTCGTTCCAAACGAAGTTGCTGCGGTTGCTGTTGTTGTTGCTGGCATGTTTCATATTTAACTTTATTACATTTTATGATCAAAGCTTAGGAATAGATCTCATGATAATACATGTGTTCTATCAAAAATTACTATAGAAACAGCTAAAATTCAATTTGAATTTAAGTAACAATAATAGTTATCACTGTTATCGCTGTCATATATTTTAATTCTAAGCTTATATGGTATTAAGTTTAGAATATAGTATTAAGGGTAAGGGGTACCTTACTGCTCAGATCATATTTCAAGATTTAAGAATTAATGAGCTACTGCAAGAATGAAAGTCTCAATCATGAATATTTAGAAAATATTTGGACCAAAAAGTTAGAATTCTGATTATAAGTTTAAATATTAAAGTTCTAGTGAGTAAAAAGTAAAAAATGAGGTATATTTAATAAAGCCTTGGATCAATTAATGTTAATATTTTAAGCTGTTGCTGTTGCTGTTGCCATAAAAAAAGAAAGCGATCCATTCTTGATGGGAAAGAAATCGGACAAGGATCATTGTCAAGACGTCGTCGGGCTCTTCACGACCTCGAAAGATGGAACTATATGGTAAATACAAAACGAAATGTCCGTAGCGCGCTATTGGAACTGATTTAAATTTATTGAAATTAGTTTTTTCTTTTAAACTGACAGTGAAACAAACTTATTGTTAATAAAAGCAATAAAGAGAAGTAGAAACGGTTTAGCTATAATTTGATATGGTTTCATAAATCTTGAAAAATAAATTTTTAGTCCTGCATTGAAGAGCAAAAAAAAAAATTTCATCTTTATATTCATTTCATTCATATTGTTAAAATTTAGCCTTGTCCTCCAGTAATAATTATTGTTCATCTAATAATGAAAACGAAAGTGATACATTCAATGCTTATATTATGAAACATACGAAATTCATAGTATATTACCTTTGTGATATGTTGTCTTCCAATACTTTTCTTTAAACATTCGCCTTCCCTTCCGGTATTTCCCATACTTTGACAATATGCACAGGTTTAATTTCCTTAAGAATAAAATATTCTATAAAGATCAACAGATTAAATGAAGATCAAGAAAGCAACTTATATAGCATATCAACGCGCCAATACAACGTGCTAAGAAAAATTCTAAAACAATGATATTAGCTAAATGGACTTCTATCATATTGTTAAAGTTTGGTTCATTTCATAACGCCAGTTCTGTCTTACCAAAAATGGCGTACGTGGAGCACACATTCAACGTCTACACTTCATTCAAGCAAACGAGACGTCATATTCATCAAAAGTTCGAGAATAGGTTGAAGAAGTTTCGTCAACACAATTCCTCTAATCATTCGCTTTACCGAATATAACAGCTTCATTACGTACTCCAGCTATCATGAGGTGAACTACAGAAGGAACCAGCTACTAGATTGTTCGATTAGTTTTTATCTCCATAATAAAGTCAGATGATCAATTTGCACGTCAGAATCGCTTTTGTTTTTTAGTACTTCAAACTGGAATAAATGGATTCTCTCTAAAGCGATATTAACAAAATATAAAAAAGTTCATTCTGTTTTAGAATATCTTATGGAAAATATTAGCGTGAAAATTGTATATATAGAAAATTCAAATAAATATAACCTTTCTTTGCATCAATTCATAGACGATACAGGTTCAGAAAATGTAGGATGAAAAAGATGCGGAATAAAATAAATTTTTAATCAAATAAATGCTTGAAAAAGCATTTTACAAAAACAATTTTTAGCTTAAAATAAACGTTACTTTACATCAAGATTTTTTTAATCAAATGCAATATTTTTAAAAGTAGAAAAAATCATTGGTAAACAATATTCTTTTGTGCAAAATTCACATAAATTTTCTTGCTTTTAATCCAAATTAGTGATTGGAATCTGAATCAAGTTAATTCCACTATAAAGCAAGTTTGATTCAAGTGTAGTAATGCGAGTAATTCATGCATATAGTTTTGCATTAATTTTAAACTTTGAATCGAAACAAAAAGAAATGCATATTCATTTTTAAAATCAATGGCCAGAGCAAAAGAGATAGAACATGTGAAAAAGTTCGGGACTGATTTTTCTTCTCTCCTTTTCACCAAGTAGACCTGAAATTAATAATTGTTGTGTTACCATAAAATATAATTCTTTATCAGAAGATGTTTAATACATACTAGTGCTTTCTTAATTCGGATTATTTAGCTTATCACATTCAATTTGAACCAATGATTCTATCTTCTAAAGATAAAATTAAGCATTCAGTACGATAATAATATTTGAAGAGATGAACCCTCATAATAACATTTACTTAATCTTCTAGTTTGTGGAATTTATCATATTTTTCTGTTCAAATTTTAAATGATTTTAACTCAAAAGAAACTGGATATCTACATTAGCATTTATTATCGCTTATCATCAATATCCATACATTAAAGGACTGGAGGTGGGATGAGATGGAAGAAAGAAATGCGTTTAGTTAATGGACTTTTCATAATTTGATTTCATGAACTTGTTCCTGCCAATGATCAACTTCCATCTCTACCGCTGTTTACCTTATTGCAAATAAATGAGTAGTATCCGCAACAAAAATAACAACAATAGCAATAACAAGAATGATAAATGCAAAATCCAGATTTAAATATTCATGCCGATTAACAGCATAGCGTCCACTCCTAAGTGTAAATAATTAAAAAGCAAATGTAAAATTTCAGACTGGCTTAATTCTCTAAAACACATAAAAATCTTCTTTTAATTAAAACATCTCATATAAAAGGAACCCATAAAAATAGTTGAAATCATTTCAGCTGATTGCTACTTTTATCAACCCTCGGATTTCCATATTCACTTCTTATTTCCTGTTTCCAGTGATGCTTTAAATAATATATCTAAAAATTCATTGGCTGTTGATTTTCAAACGGGACAATCAATGATAATACAGTTAATTCTGTTGTTCAGAATGCGGCAACGGATTGTAATTTTCCTATTCTTAAGTATTTTCATCAACATACACTCAATAAAAGCTAAAGCAACAGCTGCAGCCAAAAACGACCTCATAGCTGCCGCTGTAAATCCAAAAATCGATGGCGAAATAGCAACTATCGCAGAAAGTGATGGCGAAATTGCAACTATCGCAGGGGATGGTGTCAGATTAGCGAATATGGGACGCGGATTGCAATATGATTCCCTGATTTCAAATTCTGATTCGGAATTAAAACATGAACTGGAGCACAGTGCAGATGGAGCTGGACGAACGAGACGTAGCTGTGGAACAGGTTGCGGTGGTTGCGGATGCGGGGGCTGCGGCGGTTGTGGTTGCGGGTGCGGATGTGGTTGCTGCCAGAAGTCATGCTGTTGTAGCACTTGTACCGTAACTACAACTACAACGTTTGTTTTTTTTCAGGGTTACTAGTAATTATCTTTTTTATTACCTAAGCATCAAAAGATGTATCGCCGCCAGTAAGATGATCTTTAGATTTTTAAAACACGGCCATTCTGCTAATTCGCACTCATCAAATTAAGGCTGCATGAAAGTTCCAGGATGGACATGCAGGTGTGGATAAATTCAAGCTGCAAATAGCATCTTCTTGGCCTGCTTAAAGCTTTCGGAACATACTGTTCTTCTAATGTATCGTTTTTTACTGAAATGTTCATATTAACTTCTGCCTGAAATTATCAAATGAAGAGAAAAAAGATATAGGAGCTCGTAATAAAAATTCAGGGAAAATAATCCAAAAAAAGTTCATTTTCAGATGTTGCAAAAAATGCTGTTGTCAGTCATGCTGCGGATGCGGTAGTTGCGGAGGAGATTGCGGTGGTGGAGGATGTGGTGGTGGTGGTCATGGGCGCAAAAAACGAGGATTTAAGGAACTTTTAGAAGAACGTTCGCTACGTGAAAAACGCTCACCGGTATGCCTTTGCATAGATATAAAAAAATAGTAATACTATTAAAGTCATCTGCAAATCGAATTTCGCATTAACTAACTTTTAACTCGAACTTTGGTTGCCACAAATATTCCGATCTCAGGCATTCTCTTTTTACAAATTCAATTGATTTGTAAATGAATGTTCAATGGTTTCAGAGAAGCAGCCGCAGACGTGTTGCCAACGACGTACTAACCAACAAGACAGCTAAGGTACCAATTGATATTACTAACTTTTGGTAGCTTAAAATTTATTTTCATATTTTCCACAAAACATCCACGTCATTAATGTATGCCTCAGCCATTACTGTCATTTCAAATAAATAAAACTTGTCATTATATTCACTTATGCTTAAGTTTAACTAATGATTATATTCAATTTACTGTACTTTATAATTCATCAATTTTTATTGAAAAGTTATCGAGGACTAGTCTCAAAAGAATCCCACTTTGTTAAGGCCAAATGCATTGACAAAATGAAGCACTTTTGAGACTAGTCTTTGAAACTTACTCTCAAATTAATGCCAAATAATCTATTTCAGGATTGTTGCTGCTAAAAATGGTTAGTAATTGTATCCTGCAGCGAAAGCAATAATCAAAACAAATGTAATTCAGGAAATTTTTATCTTCATACAATTATCAAAAACTTTTGGACTGAGCTTTCAAATTTTCAGCTTGATCAGAAATTTTATGCGTCCAAATGTTCAATTGAAAAACTCAGCAAATGTATTTGAATTTTCGACTATTTAGAATATTAATGATTTGTAGTGCATAAAATCATTGTTTTGGTATCTACAGTAAACTTTGCTATAAATTTATAACTTGTCCATGATGTCAGAACTATGTACAGATGAACCTGATTTTAATTGAAACCAATACATAATGTTAATGTCGACACTTGTTGGGAGAAGACACCAAAACTTGTAAAGGACAGTTAATTTCACAACGCAGATTGGGCAGACACGTCAGGAAAATGGTACAGTTAAGTAATTTCAATCCAATTTTGCATAAAAAGCACTTCGATCTTGGGAGAAATCATTTTTTGGGAAAATAATTTGCAGGGAAAATCCATAACATATAATAGCTAAAGATGGAAACAAACACTTTATACCCCTTTCTTTCAGTCTCTTAAGTTTCATTAGCCTCTGAAACATGATTTGAACTGCTTAACTCTCAGATTTATAATTGGACTGTATCCAACTTCCAAATAAATTTATTTTGAGGCGTTCTGTGGTGAAAAGAAAAAAATGCTCTTTACTAATGAGAGTTCAACCACAATTTACTAATAAGATATTTATTTAGATGCTGAAAAATAAGGTCCAATAAAACTCATCAATAAATTTGGCAGTAATGGACATCTAAGAAAAGGGTGGAATGACGAGTAAGAATATATCCATAATATAACCAAATAAATAATTTCCGTATAGCCTTATTAAACAGCTAATAAACAAATACAACTAAGAAGTATCAAAAGAATTGAATAAAGAAACTATGCCTTAACAATTGCAAAAAGTAGCAAGATATTTCTGTATAAAACCGTATAGTATAACAGATGAAAGAACAGATAAAGGTGTAAAACTTGTACAGTCATAAAATAATAATTCAAGAAAGGAAATCGAAATGTTCCCTATTTTATTTTGATCGTTTAGAATTTCTGCTCCTAATTCCAGTCAAGCTTCTATTCGAAATTACCGAAAAACGGGTTTTAGCAAATATCGAAACTATGATTTAGACTGAAATTAAAATATTTGAAATAAAAATATTCATAGATCACTCGCAGGGAAAATATATAAAGAAAACTTGAAAATATTAATGAAATATGATTCGAATTTAATTAAAAAGATTTCTTCTAAATGCTAATTTAAATGTCTCGAAAAGGAAAAAAAAAAAACATAAGCACACAAAAATTCACACTTTTGGCAGAAATTCCAAAAAATGTAACACAATTGTCGAATATATTATTATTTCCATGGAAAGTTTTATCCTAATATTAGATTGGACTAGCAGGCGAATCAGTAGTTATTCGAACGCTCTCAGCTAGTTTCGTTGATGGTATTGGATCTTCAGGTGGTGACTTCCGCAGATCAGCAGTTGCTACTGATTCCATATCCTTATTATCACTTTCCTGTACATCATGATGTTCCTGAAACTGCGATCTGGAATCAGCCTGCTCATTTTCGACATCGACAACATACTGGTCATCTCGTTCTCGATCGTCAATTCTCGACCGTTTTTCGAAATGTCCCTCTTGGTTGCATTCATGAATAGCACGTGGACTGCCACGTCTACGACGATCAGGTGAATATGGTCGTCTTTCTGAAGGACTTACCGATCTTGACCTAAAGAAAAATCCTTATTCGATAAGAGTCTATGGAATCCACTTGTACAAATAAATACTATCTTTTTCAACAATTCGATTCTTTTCGTAAATTTCAAGAAAGTATAGTAATCAATACAAGAATTGAAAATATCAACCTTGATCGGCTCCTGCTTCTTGATCTCGACAAGCTTCTTCTACGTCGTCTTCCATAACGATCATATATACGACGATCGTAATCATATTCCCGTTCTCTATCACGATCTCTTTCTCTATCGCGATCATAAAATCCTTTACGACCAAATGAAGGACCTCCACGACCCCGTCTGAAATAGAAACATACCAGCTAAACTCTTTATTTAATCGAAGCTTATTTTAAACTTATATGAAATTAGATTCAAGAAATTCGTATGCAATATATCCAGGACTAAAATAGTTTTAGTTGAATTCCATCCATTATTTTTTTATTTTGAAACCTATTTCCATTTTCACATATCTTAACGAATAACTCTATTTATTATCTAGCAACATAAAATATCTGTCTTACCTGTACCCACCATCTGCTCCACCACGGCGTGGAATACCTCTAAACAGCTGCCCCCCGCGTCTAAAGCTCCGTCCTCGTTCATCGCTGTAACCGTAACCTTGGGTACCCACAGTTGGCTCATCACCATGCGCAAATCTGCATCTCGCACCGTAACTACATGTACCCGATTGATAAAATGTACATTGTTTAACTGCTGTAAAAATAGGAAAAGAGAGTTTATAAAAATAAGAGAAATATTATTAGTGGATATATAATATTTATCAGCTTATTTTTCGTTTAGTATGTTGTAAGCGCTGATTATCAATAATTGGAAAAATTCAGACATTTCAAGATTTAATAAAAATAGGAAGCTTACCAGGACGGCCATAAATTCCATAAGACGGTGCTTCAGATGTAGAAGGACCACTTTGAGTAGTCAAATCAACACCTACTGTTGGCGTTACCCCGGCCGGAACTGGGCCATTTAAAAGAGGCTGCTGTTGCTGAACCGGAAGTATATATTGACCAGCTGATAATATAGGTGGCATCGGAAGCCTAAAATAAGAACAAAAGATTAAGCCATCAAAATTTTCTAAATAAATATTTTCAAAATGGAATTTCAAAGCAAACTCGATATATCTCCAAACTCTTAAGAAATATATTTTTATAACACAAATAATCAAATCGAAAAATTAGAAGAAAAAAGAATGCAATACCCATGAGTAAAACGGGGTGGCGGTAAGGACGTATTCGGAATATTTGGAACGCCAGAAAGTGTTGTTAACTGAGCATATGTTGCAGTTGTGACTACAGCGATCTGAGAGGCGGAAGGAGTTGACGTTGCTGTTGTACCAGCAAAGGTAGCAGTAGTTGAAGATACTTTATTGAGTATGTTTGCCAAATCTGAACTAGAACCAACAAGGCCCTTTTTTTTCAGTTCAGTCATTAATTTCTGCAAAAATTTCATTGGTTCGATTCAAACATGCTTTAAATAATTAATTAATATCATCTTAAATATTAAAAAAAAAATGAAAAAATCCAAATTTTAAACACTAACAACTTTAAGAAGAGCTATTCTTAAAATTCTTAAAATGGAAATATAAAGTTTAAATAAATTAAATAAAAGTAATAACGAACTTGGACATCTATTTCTTTTCTATCGTTCTGATTTTGCCCTGCTAAATTTCCAGTAGCAACAGTGGCATTCGCGAAAGCGTGAGCAACATTCTAAAATATGTCAAATTTTAAAAACAACGGAAATGCTGGGAAATTAGGTTTCCCCAAATTGAGTTCGGAAAGCTACCTGATTAAGGTCTTCATCATCGGCTTCAGGTTCTAAAGGTATTTCCGTCGGTGGTAATATAGCACCAGCTAGCAACTCTGGTTCAGCATCTGCTAATTCGACTATTCTGAAAAATTTTATTCGAAATTTTCAAAAGAAAAAAAAAATCTTGGAAACCAGAAATTATTTCGCACTTTTAATTCTTCCTATATTTTACACAGTAAAACAATGAAACTTACAAAGATGGATCATAAAATGGCATCATAATAGTTTTCTGCCGTTCTTCCTCGATTTTTTTCGCTTCACTCTGCGAACCTCGACGTTCAAAAAATACAGCATCCGTGAGCGGTATCAGTTTCCACTGAAAATTTTTTTCATGCAGCTAATAAAAAATTGACTTTTACTCAGCACAGTAACTATTTGCAGAACAATCAGAATTCTGTCAAAATTAACATTTGTTAAGAATTTTAAGTTTTAAAAATGATTAGGCGGGATGTTTGTTATTATTGATTAACATAATCTTTTGACATGAAATGATTAATTTATTACACTCAATGATGTAATTACACTACATATATCCAAATGCACTCGCATAAACAATGGAAGAGCTCTACAAATCCATCAGTTTTGAAAGTTCAGCGATTACTTTTCAGTGATTTTTTCTAAGATATGAAAGCAATAGTAATCTTTAAGCATTTTGAAATTTTAAATCATGATTGGAAATTAGGAAAGCATCAAAAATTAGTCATACTGGAATATGAGTGATTCCTTCCGAACGACCAGAACTGAAACCAAATTCAGTTATATGAAGATTGCGTTGCTCTTTCAAAAAAGTTCGTTCACGTTGCATTTCGAGATGTTTCATGTCCTCAGAAGATAACTTGCTAACATTCACTGAAACCAGAATTTCAATTAATACTCACTCAGATGGATGATTCAAAAAGCAGCAAATAAATTTAAAACTTGAAAATTATAACAATTATACTCCTCTAATATAACTGGTCTTACTCCCACAGATTTAAAAAGACAAAAATTATAAAAAAAAAGAAAAGAAAAAGAAAAAAACCGACATCTTTCACCCTCTTCTATTTCAAAATAGCGAATTTCAACAAGTTCCTGTCCGTGTTCATCAGCAAAACGTATCTTTCGATTACCAATCGGCATAATATCTGGTTCCTCCACCAGCAGTCCTTTTTTTTCATCTACCGATCCCTCATCCTGCTTGTCTTTATTAAGTGATCTTGAAGTATCACTGTATAATCCTTCCTAAAAAAAAATGTTGAATGATTATCCAAATCAAAGGAAGCTTTATAACAATCCAAAAATCAAAAAATTTTAAACATAAGTGTGAATTATCAATACAACGCATGGAATCAGAAAAGTAATTTTTGTTTTTCAAAACTGCAACGACTGGTTTCACAAAATCGAAATTATCTTGCAAGTAAGAAAATAGAAAAAAATTAAACTATTATAACTTACCAACTTCTATACTTTTATGAACTTTAAATCTAATATAGAACACAATTATGATTCAATTTAATGTAATCATTTAACATGGTGTAGTAATTATCAATTTTATTACTATGGGGATTACTTGACTCAAAACTCTTCTATTTGTTTCATAATAAGAACTACTAAGTAGATATCTAAATCTGAAATTCAAAAATTTTAAATCATAAAAAACATCCAACCATAACACTTGGTATAACAGACGTCGATGGTTTCAAATTCAACGTCGATCGTTTTTTTGTTTGTTTTGGAAGCGCTTTTTTATTCACTGGATCCATCAAAGCATCCATAAATGTATTGCTCATCATTACTCCTGCAAATCACTAAGTTTAGATTTAGTAAGAATTGAAAGCCATACACCATGTCTTTACAAAAATGGTAATGTTAACCAAAGAAGTAAACGACGAATACTATTCTTTCAACTGGAAAGTAAAGACTACAAATTGATTATGAAGTTAAGATTTTTTATATCAAAAATAAAATATTGAAATGTAAGACATACTTGCAGGAGTATTTGATGCAGGTTTTTTGTCAGAAAATGATACGGATGAGAGAGGAGGTGAAGTATTAACTGTTAATATTTTCGGTATACTGCTTGAAACACCTATAATGTCAAAAAAATCAGAAATGTCGCAGCATGAAAAAGACATACAATTAACTTGGGAGTTGCCTTGCTGAAAATAACAATCCAAGACACTGCAAATAATAATTATGAACTGGAAATCGTTTATTATATTAAAATAGTGTACTATATTGTAAATTATATCGCAATAGATAACTGCTCTAAATTATAAAAGGAAGACGTACTGGTGCGTTTTTTGGCATCCAGTAATGCCTTGCTAGGCAAACTGCTTTTCTTTTTGGACACTGCCACTGTACTCGCACCGCTTTTGCCTGTTGCAAGTTCATCGTCACCTTCCAATCCTAAAATAATCGAAAATAAACACTTGCACAGACTATTAGCTTGCAAATGCAAAATTGTCCGATGATTATACAAGCCTGATGCAAATGTATAAATGATGCATCCCTCAACTGATGCTACCAAAGTCGCAAACAGCGAATGTCATATCTGAATCTTCCGAAGAACGAATAGCATGATGATTTGCAAATTAGTAAAGAATCAGAAGCACTGAAGTGCAACTAGGCGAACCATATTTTCTACAGCCACAGCGTTGAGGTATCACAGTCCTTTGCACGTAACACTGTTACCTTAACAGTGGTGTCCATAACGGCTTAACCGATGGGAAATAGAATCGATGATATCGTCAGAATCCATCAACACATTTTCATCCACTGCTTTTACTATTCTTCAGAGTTAACAATCGAGATTTATTCGTCAATTTCATACTATTTAAGCGTTACACAAGCATTATTATTTTTCTTCATTTCTTTTGTGGAGAAATTCTAATTCTGATTTCCTTTCACATCAGAGTGTTTTGAAATCTTTAAAGTTCTCATTTTTATTTAACTTTGCTTCTTGGAGCATTTTTTTGGATTATTGATTCAATGCAGTTCACTTTGTCAGTGTTTCTAATAATATTGGCAAGGGTAACATATATAATGTATATATGATGTGAAAAGAAGCACTGTCTTCATGGATAAAACAAAATGATTGTCCGAAATGCTTGAAAAAAGAACAGTTTTATGGGGAAAAAATGCACAACAACAGTTAGCAGAAGTGGCAGCATGGCTTGTACAATCACCGAACACCTGTTGCATGTGATGAAGAATCCTGAAATTTAGTAACATTATGCAAGTTACTACAACTGATATATATCTTAATTTCAAAATACTTGAGTTTCAAATTAGACACATAAAATATTAACATAGGAATTCGGCGTAATACGCTTCCTGGTAATTACACAATCGCGAAATGAGTTAGAACTTCAGACTACTCTTTAAACGATTTCCGAAAGAGGAAAATCGCGGTCTCCTCAAAAAGTAATTTTCCACTTTCAAAACACAAAAAAACATGAATGGCACAACATATTATGAATACAAATGCGCTTTCATACTTTCCTATTTCAAATTTTCTAGAAATATAATTTATTTGAAGTAATATTCACTATTGTTAGCATTACATTATGCAAACTGATTTATATATAATATATCCTCTCTTTCGAATTTTTCAAATCATAGCCAACCTCAAGTGAAGCAATAAAATCAATTGGTATCATTACTTCCAACTGGCAAGATCAAAATCATTTTGCTAGCATCACCTAGTTGAACTGACATTTTTTGACTATTTGAAACATTCAAAAAAAAAACTTCTTCCAGCATAAAATGATCTTGCATAATATTAACATTCATCTACGAATGTATATTTCAACTTATAGAATTCCAGAAAAATTTTGGAATTCTGTTCTCCTGTTTTTGTCGAAATGCCCAAAACAAAAATTGAAAAACAAGAAATGGTACGTCCATTTATAAGTTTCAAATATTCAGAATATTTTTCTGATGAAAAAAAAAAGAAAAAGAAAAAAAAAGGCCGTGCAACTAACTAAACAATGTCCAGAAAGAATAGAAATAATACTTGACCATACAGTACCTGTTGAACGGAATTTCGAAGTATAGGTTTTGGCTGTTTTTGGACGTCGTTTCTTTTCTTTCCTTTCCTCACCCAATTTTTCGAACATATTGAATTCATTAAGTTTATTCGAAGCAACTTTGCATGATTCGCTTGATTTTTCTGTTTTTTCTACTTTATTACTTTTAGAAGACGAAGTCTTCATGGGCTTTTCGGCCTTAGTAGATGCAACATCTGATTTTTCAGAAAACTCTGCGCTTGGAGACTTTTTATTAGGTTCCGCTTTATTGCTAGAAAAGTCCTTTTGCTTATTACCATCTATTTCCGCTTCTTTTTCAACAGTTTTTGTAGAATCCAGATTATTTTTCTTGACTTTGATCTTGCTTGCACTTCCAGATGCTGGATGAGGTGTTTTGCGCTTTGCAGAACCGACTTTTTTCAGTTCTTCAGGCACTTGACGGGATGGTGCGGATACTAAACGTTTCCAACGTATCACCAAATCACCAGATATTTTGCGCACATCTGAAAATAACAAGATATTTGCAACGAAGTATAGCATATCTCTGTGAAATATAAAGCGATATAAAGCAAAGAAATAAACAAAAATCATGATACAAAAATCTTTTCTTTTTTTTTTTTTTTTTTTTTTTTTACAAAGTATAGTTTAAAACTAACCCTGATCAGGGCAAGTTTTCGATAATTTACGCACAAATTTCGGAGTATCATTTGATTGCAATAATTCTAGCGTTAAATTTGCCTTAAATATATTAACCAGATAAAACTGGAATATGACCAAAAAATGGGTTCAGAATTACAGTTAATAAACTGAAATAATTATTTGGTAACGAAATTTGAAGATTAATAAAATCACTTGGAATAAAAGGAAAACATAAGAGATCTGAAAATCAATGGCGAAATAAATGATCAGGAGGAGAAATATTATATTCAACAAAATTTAAGTCTCAGTTATGAAGTCAATCATTAACAAATATCAAAAGAGCTAAGAAGATCCACAACCTTCCAGTTCCGTACGTAAATCAAAATAGTTATAATTGGTCAACAGATAAGAATAAATGCAAACTCCGCGAACTAAGTGAAATAACTTGCTTGTGCACATTGATTCAATAGTAGTTTCAAACGGTTCCAGTCTTCATTCGTTTCGGCAGTTTTTAACCACGATCCCATCTGCTTCCATCCAAGTGGTGTACTAAAACGCTGAATAGCAGCAACTTGCGCAGCTACTGTTGAGCCGCTAAAAAAAAAAAAAAAAGCAATGTAATTTGATAAAATTGGCCAAATCACAATATATTCATTTCTCTTCTTCCTGAATCCCCCATTTCTACAATGCGCTGGGAACTAATATTTTTTCAAAACACTATTTTTTTTTTTTTTTAATAAAATAAATCTTCATAATAAATCTAAAAGCAAAAATAAGAAATTTTGAAACTGAAGAACATCCATATTATTCTCAAGAGCATAAACTTATTTAATTCTTAAATAATCCTCCATATTTGATTCACAACTTTGTTTACCTTATTTTTTCAGTTTCTCCATCATCTGGCGTCATCAGCTTTTTTTTCGCTTTCCCCGCAACATTACTAATACCTGAAGAGGATGGTAGCGACTCCTGTGAAAACTGCTGTTTCTGACGCTGAAATATAAAGTTAGAATTAATCATCAAATACAATATCAGTATGAGATGGTGACATAATGTAACAAAAGAACAGAATATGTGGAAACTATGTATCAAAATTTATATTTTTAAGTGGCTAACCTTATCTTCGAGAGCTTTCGCAACAATTTCACGGGCTACAGCGCGATAATTTTCATTGGATGAATTAATGTCACTACCATCTCTTTGTGTTCGACAAGCAGATGCTACTTGCTGGCGCAAAAACACATAACGTGGCTGAGTACTGTTCTCCATTACGCGGTATAACTGAAAATAATACATGTTCATGGATTTGCTGGTTGAAAAGTGAAATCTTTTATTTCGCCACTTCAATCTAATTGTCTTTCCCATGAGTATTTCTCCAATTAAAATCTTCTAAATTTGAATTTAAATGAAAATAATACTCAAGAGAGCATAGGTAATTACCTATTATAAGATATCTAGTATAAGACAGCATAATGAAAATGCAGAACCACTTAAACACTCATAATGATGACGTTAAACCAATCGATTAAAATGGTGTAATCATTTATTTCAAACCAATTTAATATCAACATCATAAGGATGCTAACCCGACCTTTTCTAGAACACCTAAGAAAAATTGGAGGGCGATTAGGAACAAAATGAATACGCTAACTGCAATGTAATTCAAATATCTTTCAATTAGCCACACAATTCTAGGACTATTTGAAAATTTAATTAAAAGGGAAATTGAGTATTATTTAACAATTAAATAAATATCCAAATACACACCGAACCCTGATGCAATCTTGGGCGATCCTGTGTTCTCACAGATTGTAATGCATAAATCGGTTGACCTTCTACCGTGTGCCCAACGACAGTGTACTGAAAAAACGAAAAATATATGTCAGATAAATAGCTTATCTTATCTTTATATCCATGTTCGAAACTGTCCAGTTATATTTGAGCACATTCTTATTTTGTAAGTATAAGCCTTTTACAGCTGGATTATTCAGCTTGTCTAAATTCAGGACATTAGATATAAATCTGGTCACAAAATTTAAAAGCTAATTCTGATGAGCAGGATTAGTGCAATATAATATCAAACAATCATGTTACGAGGAAAGCTTGCACTGTAAGAGTGAAAACGAGAATGCTTATGTGGTATGCGAGACGAATAAGCATCGAAGATGCAAAACTGTTCATGGAAATCCTAAAAATAAATAGGCATTGAGAATGACGAAAGTTCCTTGAATCTCCTCGAGCAAAAAAAAAGACGCGAAAAAATCGATTTTGGGAAAATATATCGACACCAATAAGCAGATTTATCAGAATAATCAACGAAATGCGAATGATCGACGACGACGAACTTATGTAGTTAAAGAAAGAAAAGTAATTTTTCGTGGTAATTTTTTGCTGGTAATTCTTCGCTTAAAGTGGATAGTAGCCTTTGAAAAAGACCGGAAATGAAGATAAGCCTTAGTATCCACAAAAAAGATAAACGCGAATCATCTATTAAGCCAATTAATCAATCCACAAATTTTATTATTCAGAGAAATCGTCTGTGCGTTAAAATATGTCAACAGTTTCGTAATTATATAGCAAATGTTGCTGCGGTAAATTATGCAGTAACGCAATATGCCGATATCCGTACAACATCAAATCCTTTAATGGAAAAATCCGACCAGTCGTCAATAAAAATGAGGATGACCGAGCAATGATCCATTAAAGTTGAATCGTTTTCATTTTTTCATTTCAGACTTGATAATACTTTAATTTTAATTCAGAGAGTACAGAAGTGTGCACCTCTAAAATCTAGTTTTCCCGATAAGATTTCACTAACGCTTAAAATTGCCTGAGCAACAAACATGCTTCATTTTTAACCATTTCTAAATTATTGTGGGTTCTGCTCGTTAACGTCTTTTGACATTTAAGGAACATCAAATTATTTGGCTTCAAGTATCATTTTGCAAATAAAGCTGTAGAGTATGATAGATAGAGATCTTCTGATTTGTTTAAAAAAATCTGCTGAATTCATAGTTTAGTTATTGCATGAAGAAAAAAACTTATGACATATTTCTTTACAGTTATTTGCTATGATCATTGCAAATGATCAAACTGCGACTAAACGATGAACTAAAACTTCTTCAGATATTGGAATATTAATGACACTTTTCTAAATAACAGGAAAATTTGCAGCACACATATATTTCATGAATTCAAATGGAATCGATTATCCAAAAATAATGCATCTTTCCATCTTACACACTCTTGGTGTTATGCTAGCGCATTTTGTTCTATTCAAGTAACTGTTTAAATTTATATAAAATGTGGGTAAATTGCGACTACCCACCCTATTGCTTTCATTTGAAATAACTTTTGGTTCTTGCAATCTTTGCTGAGGTTCACAGTAAATTGTATCTCCTTCTTCAGCAGCATGGCTTCCGTATCCTAATCCACCAGAACGCACTGCTGTTGATGCCCCTCTTGATATAAAGTATTCAGGCATTCCTGCAGAATCACCAGATGTCGGGGAATATGAATGCGTCGGTGAGTTCGTTATTGAGTATTCGTGGTAACTAGGTATCAGCTGATGTGGATCATCGAATACCTGAAATGATAAAAAATAAACATACAGTCTTTTTGCATGTACAGCATGATTCACATTAATTAAATTAATTGACAGTTTGGATTGTGAAGTTATAGAGGTAAAAATCATGTTCACAATGTATCAGTTCAAGTATAAATATATTAATTTCACAATGAAAGATAAATATTTTAATGTATATATTAAAATATTTATATATATATGCATATTACAATGATATAAGTCGAAACTAACCAAGTCACTGAATGCAATATCCTATAATTCTGGAATAAATAAGGAGTTTCCATAAATGCGAACAAATTTAGAAACGAAAAGATCTTACTGGATAACAATATTTTGCAAACATGTAGGATAACATAACCGTAAAATAGATACGAGAAATTCGAATGAGTAAAAGATACTAGATCAGTGGTCACAAAAAGCTTAGCAATAATCTGTGCTATGAATTTCAAGATAAAATGAATATCGTTAGAAAATATCAATATGTATCATCTTTTATCAACAATAATATATTTCAGCAGTGAAAAATATCAAGATACATCTCAAAAAAGTACCCACTCACGAAGTTCCAGTCGAATAAAAGTATACATGATGTAATATAAAAAAAAACAATAGAAAGATGATAGATAAAAATTTAGGGAAATCCTGTTCTAGAATTCTGGGATAAAATAATTAAATCTGCGAGAAATTTTTTAATAAATTTATAAAATTACTTCCTGATAATCGTATGAGCTTTGCGAGCAATCATCATTCTTCGGAATAGGACGACCCATGTAGTTGCGTAGAGTCTGCCCTGAAGGTATATCATCTGCAACGCCACGATTTTGTCCATGATTCTACAATTTAGGCAATAAAATTAATCCGTACAGGAACTGGAGTATATATATTCAAACACCAAAGACAAACTACAAAATTCGAACCAAAAAGAAGTTAGCATCAATTAATTCTAAAGAATAGAGAGTTCGAAGGAAATCTAGAAAATGGATCTGCAAAATGATCCTAAAGAAAACTTAGTCTTCTTATGCTTAAACTGTATGATAACTTAAACTAATTCTTAAGTTCTGATAAAATTATGTGGAAACATCTTAAAAACTACTCGACAATTTTTGAAAATACTTGAAAATTGGAATTTTAATTCCCAGAAAATTTCTACAGAAAAAAAGACAGCGAGAATGACAGAAAACAAAAATGACGAAATATGGCAAGAAAAAAGAGAATAAAATGAATCCATATCTACTAGTACAGATAAAAAATATACCAAATTTCGTTGAGAAATCCCGTAAAAAGTACTGGATGGGATGCTTCTTCCTGAAGAAAACGGTTGTACATGATGATCTTGAGTTGAAGTTAATGCCGAACGAGTTCCAGCATGTTGAAAATGAGCCAAAGGTTGATTGTATTCTGCATTCTGCTCATCGTCATCTTCATCAATATCACTTGGTTCTTCTTCTTGGAGAAACTGGGTAGGTAATGGTACGAACCGACGAATCGGTTCATTTTCCGGCATTTCGACCCGTCAAAATCCTGAAGAAAATGAACAATTTTGCAAACATTAAATATTGAATCGGCAACATCATACGCAGTTACGTCAACAGACAGCGAATCACATCAAAAAAAGAAATTAATATCGGAGGATTACAATATTCCAAAAAAATAAAACAGCCGTATATAACAGTAAGATAACCATAAGAAATCTTTACCAAATGGAAGAATGAAAGTCAGATTCTAGAAGTTTGGAAGCAGCACTTCAGAGATGATAATAAAATAAAATTAGTTGACAGGTATTTTATAGGAATGAAGCTTCATCTTAAAAAATTAACTTCACTATGCAACAATAAACTCTACTTTACCATTTATTTGACAAGCAGGGGCAAAAATAACAATTTTATCAAAATATATGTCTCAATCGTCTTATGTAAACATATACCACTGCTTTTCAGTCTATAAAAATAGGCCAGTGAACGACTGAATCTCGCTTAATTCTTAATATAAATGCACATAAATATAAACCTTCTATAAGCGATATAAGAATGCTTGGACAGAATTAAAACCGCCCCGTCGAAATGAGGACATGATGGAAGGAGAGAATATCCAACCACGCCGAAAACACCAACAATAAAACATGAAACCAATCAATTGTTGAGATGCAATGCCTTCTCCTCTTGCTGTCCTATCATCTCTTCACAAACTATCGCTTCAGTACTCTCTTCAAATCATTTCATATTACGAGAGAGCTCGATATTCTCTCTATGTTGATCGGTCAATTACCGAAATTTGTCTCTTTCTCCCCGAGAACGCTGTCACCATTACGTCATCCCAATCGATCGCTAATCACTAGAAGCAATGTTATATGCTTCAATAGTTAAATTGAATGACATGAAATATATTTCTAAGCAACCAACATGAATGCCTAACTACATGTCGCTACAACACCAAATTCATAAAACTCAACACCACTTTAATCTCTGACCCCCGATCCACCACATCAGCTACCTTAGCTTACCCCAAGCCATCACGTGTAACATCCAAAATTCAATCGTTCGCTGGTCGAACCAATCAATGTCCATAAAAATTTGGATGTTCCGTTACGCAATTCCTGCGGTTTTCTACTTGCGTGTTATTATTTGAATATTTATGTTGCTCAGGTTAGAAATGTAAGTTATATGATAATTTCAGAAAGAAGGAAAAGAAGAAAGAAATGGAACATATTATATACGAGAACCTGTAAGTACATTAAAAATATATATAAACTTATAAAAAAAATGAAAGAAACGACTTAGTATATCCAATTCCTATCACTAGCACTTCGCAATATTACCAGGAAGTATTCTTGATATATCTATCCAGCAATAACATTGTCTGTCAGTAAAGCGAAAGGTCATAAGAATATCATGATTCTTTCCTCCTGACATTGGAATTAACTTTCTCCAAGTTGAGAAATTGTAAATAATGTGAGAATATTCATGTTTTCGAGAAACTGTACGATATATGGTATGTGGAACAAGTAGATGGACTAATAAGTGTCGGAAATTATAAAAAATTGATAACTATTAGTAGTCATAATCAAGATAGACAATTTTTCAACTATAGATTCTAACCTGCATGCAAAGGTTTTTACAGATCTATATTCAGAAGTAGGTTATATTATAAATAAAAAATGGGCCTCGAAATAAATCGAATGTTTGTTAATTACTGTATCCGATAGATTTTATACAGTTAACAGCTACAGCAAATGTTTGAAATTTTAAACTTAACCAGCGTTATATACGACGATGCGAGGATACGAGAATTTAGAAATTCAGATTTATATCCGTACAACAGAAGTATAACAGTCACATTCAAGCGGGCACGAGGATCAGAATCGTAGCAGAAATGTACAAAACTCAAATTCAGTTTTCCAAAATGAATGAAAAAAGTTACACATTACAGGAACAACTCAGATATATCTCTATATTTTCGCGAAATTCTTCTATATCTTCTCCTTTCTCTTTTGAACATCTTAACATGCTGAGAGCATTTTTTTAAATAAAATCAACACCAATACCTCATAATCCACCTCTTCTCAATATGACCACTATTTTGATTAACATCAAACAAAGAATAAAGATCCATTAATAAATACATCTATTGATCAAAAACGACCTTCTTTATACTTCTCATCTTTCTCAATAAATTCACTAAAAATATAAATCAACCTGGAATTCTCTACAAAATAATAGCTAATAAATTCTTGTGACATCCTAAATTTGAAAATTTACAGAATCTGGTTGTTATATTTATTTGAATCAAACAAAATTCGACATTACCATTCCTACTGAAAATAAAAATTTATAAATATCAAGAACACACTGTACATAATATTAGTTGGTACTTCAAAATTTTCAACATCATTTCATAACTGAAGTAAAAAGATATTTGAAATGAATATCTTAAAATACACTTAATTTTTAAATGTCTGTAAATACTGCATGAATTGATACAAATATTGATTTGCTGTACTCTTAGAATATTATTAATAATAAATCCAAATTATTTAATAAAAACCTGCAGTATGACGAAATATAAATAAATGAAATAATGGGAAAAAACTCTCTCAAACAACTGATTTTTACAACTTTTACCCATTAAAGGAATCTCTTTCAATAATTCAAAAGCAAGCAACATGAACCTCTTCAGAACCTATAAATATAATTACCAAGATATATACTGTATATAAGAATCGAACCATTATTAGAATAATAATTTTATCAACTTACTTTCATCTTATCTATATCTTTTTTCAAATTTTACCCAGTTTTCCTCAATTCATTTCATATAATATTTGCACTTGCATTTTTCCGCAACTTTTCGTATTTAGTTCTCAAAGTCTGAAAGCATCGAATCTTCTTAATTAACGTATAACATCATGCACTTTTCAATTTTTCTCAAAATGACTAGTTTTTCGAATTATCAACACAATAGCGGTAATGAACTTCATAAATTCAATAAGTCAATAAAATGCTTCACTAATCTCAAAGTACAAAACACTTAAAAATACACTCTTTAACCGTATTCTGAGTCAGCAGAGCAATATATGAAAGTGACTTGTTTTCCGAAATGAATAATAAAACTGATGGTTCACTTCTACGAATTAAGTATCGTTCTCAAGTTTACAGTAGATTTTTTGAGCTAACATGACGTTTTGTAACTAATGAGTCTTCCGATTTATTTCCCAATTACAATAAACAAAAAGTATACAGAATAAATTTTCATACAACTATCAATTTCGGCAAAATTACATTCGATATGGTATTATTGCTTGCAAAGTTGGAAATCTTTTTTTTTTTTTTTAAATGCTACTCCGACTTTGGTCCGATAATCACCTTTTTTCTACTGCTACTTATTCGCAAAAAAGCTAAATCCTATTATAAGCCACAAAAATAAAAAGCGACCCTGTAGACTAATAAAATTTTCGAGTCGAACTAAGAGCATATATTTCCTTTTTTGAGAATACTTGTATTAAAATTCCGTTTCCCAGATACTTGAATATGGTTCGTCTAAAATATGCCCGCAACATATATATATATATACGTTTATATACGTGAACATTCATATTTACATGTGCGCATATATATCATGAGCATGTTCTCCGACCTTTATAAACGATGCTTTCAAGTTTTTTCTTATTCAGCAAATTCTTTCCCAAGAGAAATTTTCGCTTGCTACCACACAAGGGACTTCATCTGATATATTATTCAATTTATTATGCTAATTATGCAATTTATTACATGGCTAATACTACTAGTTTCAGTTTAAATTCCCTTTAATTTAATGTAACTTCATCAGTTTATGCATTCGATTTGTATCCATTTGGATAGACAGATAGACAGAATTGAAATCCTGCAACTAATTTCAGGTTGGTTTAGTGCATTTTTTTAGTTTAAAACAGCAAAAGTTTAAGAAAAGTTACTGTACAAAATATGTGGAAGAGCCTGCTGATAAATTAATCGCTTATTTAGTGTGTTAGCATCATGATAATGATAAGAGCTAGGATGGAAATTTAATGAAAACTAGTACATGAAATTAAAAATAATCATGAAAAGTTTCTATGTGTTTCGATTAATTTCTAAAAATTAACTAACATATCATTTGATCATAAAATTGTTAATAAGATTGTCCTTTGGAGCCGTCGTTTAAAAGCTATAGCCATATTGCCTTTCCCATCCATTTGTTTCTTCTCTTTGCTGCTCCAATATTCTTTTGCATCTTCAAATCGAAATCATTCTTTTTTCCTATAATATATTCCGTTAAATAGAAAATTCTATTTATCTCCATTTCCGCTTGATATAATTTTTCAATCTTCAAGCTTAAACTGAAACATTATTGAATTTAATCGATTTCATATTTGCTCGCTTCAATACATGTTCAATATTTTTTGGAAGTTGCTGAAATGAATTCTATGAAAGTTTAGCAAATCAAAGACTTCAACAATCCTCTGTTTGTGATATAAAATTCCATAATATCGCATAGTTAACAAACAGCCACTGATGACGCTAGTTTTATTTTTATCAAGCTTAGTTCGCTTGAATACTTTTGCTGCTTATTTGAAGTCTGAGGAGGACACATATGACATGATATACTCCGCTACTGTCATTTGCAAATTTCAATAAAATGTGAAAATTAGGAAAGAAAAAAAAATTTTTTCATTGGACCTGTCTTCAGCTGTATATAAAATTGATATGTTTAACTGCAATTCAAACGCATAAATATAAAATGAAAGTTATATCAATGATTAGCGATAAAAGAAGGCTAGGCCACCTGGCAAATAGGGTATACCTAATCGAACATCTGCTACTCAAGCCTATTTTTAATATCGGAATGCTAGCTGTCAGTTACAATGGCTATCAAAAAGAAAGATGTATAAATGTGTGTATACATATATATGTATGAAATATTACACTTCACTTCCTCATTTAAAACAAATTTCATGGCCCAGTAGTGACAGGCCAGGAGGTATCATGTGTCTCTAGTTTTCCATCTTCATAATTCTCTAATTTCAGTACTCTCATCCAGATGAATCTGTCCCAGTTCAATTAAAATCATCGTTTGTTAGATGAGCCTAATCTTATCTTCATCGTTTTTCGATTATTCATGATTAATTATATAAACCAATTTCATCAATAGATAAGAGTATTTCTTTATCTCAAAATCTAGTGAAATGAATTATATCAATCGTAGCTGATACGAAAAATCTCTGGACATAAATGGCAACTTATAAACTTTTTTTTTTGAAAAAATTCTTGAGCTTTTCTTGTTCGTCACTTCTCTCAATTTAAATATCTATACATTAGTCATTCTATGATTTTTTTTTAATCATCAGAAAGTTTAGAATTTTAAATTTAAAATACAATCAGCTTTGCCTCCAATGCATCTGGCCACAAGCTACTCCTGGCCTTTTAGAATCAACGTGAAAAGCATATGTAACCACCTTTTCAGTGTCTGAAATTTGGATTATCTAGTAAATCCTTTGAATGCTACCTGAAAATCATAAATTCTTTATTTTTTGGAGTATTTGTTGCATTCACTATCATATGCATGCACAATTTCTTTTTTCTATTTGTCAATCATTCTCTTAGTTTTCTTAGTGAAATGAAATGGTAAGCGAAAAATTTAAGTCTAAGTTCTGAAAAGTGCGAAAAAACGAATTTCCAATTATCCACTTCTAAAAAAGTGATTTTCCTACTGGGAAATGTAAGAGGAAATGAAATAGGCAAGCTGATAAAAAGGATTTGCTCCTTCTACAACATTGAGAGATTTAAAAGATTTTCTCAAAAAAGGAAATTGTGCGTAGCTAATGCTGGAAGATTAAAACATGGAAATAAGGACAAAAAACGATAAAATTGTTGATTATTACATAGATGACAAAATTTACTGATGGAAATCACAACTATTTCAAATAAATAGCCAAGTAGTGACCATGTTAAGTGCTATCATTTTTTATCAAAGAAGAGTTCATTAGACTAAAAAAAGCCTTTTATTGCAGACCAGCTATACGATAAAGCATGGTTAGTTGTTTATTGACTTTATGAAGAATTAATGATATAGAAAGATAACAGGGAAACTGATTTATCAGCAAGAGTAAAATCCTCCTTTATATATATGGAAAGATTGGAAGACTTACATTTTTTTTTTTTTTTTTCAGTGAAATATTGGATACTGAAAGCAAAGAACGCAATACATGCGATAGCGATCCACTGAAGAGATGAACAGAATCTATTATGTCATCTATTCCATGATTAATTCAGAGTTATAATCAATTCATTCTCATTCGTTCTATATCGAACTGGTAGATTAATATCTTCTGAAATTTTACTAAAATTTGACCTGGAAATAAAAGTGAAAATTTTGCAACCTGGCAGTAATAACATTGCGATTACAAAAGCTGACACTGTTTGTAACCATATTATTATTTCTAATCAAAACAAACATTTTACCGGCAATTGCAATGATTGTTCCCTATCTTGCCCGTATTGTATTGCTTTTACCCGAACTGTCACCTACCGAAACGGAACATCTAGCAGATATCATTGGAGAGCAAAAATTGAGTGGTAAATTTTTTTCATTTATTCAAATAAAATTAAATTTGACATGATTTAGTTCATGCAATTTTTTTGTTCCATTTAAGCAACTTTGGAATTAAATTTGCGTCTTCGGAGTACTAGCAACATTGCAATGCTTTCCTTTAGGGAAAGAACTAATTGAACTTTTTTTTTAATTCGCATTATTAATTAACCATGCCCGGAAATAACGAAGACTCTTTTAAATCCATTTTGTGGATAATCAAACTTCTAATCTTTTTATAAGTTATGATAAGTCAAAGCCTAGCAATAATCTCAAAGTAAAATAAATTATTGGGTAGCTTAGTCGGAAAAATTTTTTTTTTTTTTTTGTAACAAATATACTTTTTTAATAGTCTGGGAATAAAGAGACCAAAATACAAATCTAAGAATGCAGAATATTTAACTTAACTATATTTACGAGCATCAGTCGATAATGAATAGTTAAACATGGCAATAAAACTTAATCATAGGTAAACAAAAAGAACGAAATCATGTTCTCGAGAAATACAAATCATGTATTCCAGTCAATGCAGAGTTACGAAAAAAGTTAATACAGGTACGCCTTTATATTGGTTCCTCTTTCTTTTATTGGATGATGAATTAAAGCAAATTTAACTTAGTGTATTAATCGGACATACAATTTGAGTACAAATATCTAAATGTCTGAAAGGTTATGATATTCTGATATTCAATTCATTTATAAATTGTATGAGCAGAAAGTAACAAATATTCTCTTATCCTTATTAGCGTTTTATCCTTTATCTTTTTATTCATGCCTTTGGAATTTATTGAAGTTGCAAATAAGCATTATTATGAAATATTTAGTTCATTCTTTTTTCAACTTATAAGTTTTTAACAACAGGTACATGGTGTCATGAATGTATGAATAAAAATGTAAATATTCGTCAGTTCAGAATTTTAAATCTCTGTTAAGTTCTTACCAATTGTTTCGAAATTTTGAAACAACGTTACAATCGAATACATGAATGTTTTATATTCACGTACTGCTGTGGCTCAATCTGGTTAAGTGGAAAAGAAAAAAAGAAAACAGATTTTCTGGTTTGTCGACTCTAGAACAAGCAATATCTATTTGTCCACGTGCGTAACAATAAACGTGGAAGTTGTAATGAATTGCATATTCAATAGCAACCTGGAAGCGGAATGAACAGTTTTTCCATCTGATGCTGATCTGCTGTTTTTCATTGACATCTTTCTGCCACTCCCAACGTTCATTCTGTTCGGAACGAAGTAGATCAGAAGTAGCAGAACACAATCGCCATGCTCGCAACCGTGCATCCTCAAGTCCGCTGCACGTAAATCTACTGCTTCCCCTGCACGTATTTGAGCTGTTCTTTGCCTGTTTCGCTCGTTCGCTCATGCCCGTTCTTCCTCACTTTGATTTGCAATTATTCGTCGTTTTACAATTACCTGATTTGCAACTATTGCTTCCGCTCCGCGAGTATGACTACTTTTTCTTATTACCCAAGTTTGATCTTCAGCGAGGAATTATTTGGATGAACTAAAATAGGTCGATTTCACCCGAACTATCCTTGAAATTGAAACGAAGTCGACTGAATCCAAACTGTCCAAGAAATTATTTGAGAATATCCAAGCAAATTGATCACTGATTATTCTTTCCTTTGTCAATTGTAGAAAGAGTAGAATTCCTCGACTGTCGATTTGCTGCTATTGTTGCGCAGATCTGTGTTGTTGTAAAACTGTGGCTGCGTCGGTGTAGAAATTCCGAATTGAACTTTCCGTTGAACTCGAACTGCTGTCGAACTTAATCCACTCTGCCCCAAAATCCTACCTTTTAAATCCTTTCGGGGTTCCTCCTCCTCTTCTGATCTCCAATATGTCGCTTTCTGATTGGTTGACCTCATTTCGTTTATTTGTGAATTGAAGTATTTTGGCGGCAAACATGTTTTCCTTTTGTCAGTAAATATGTTAATTATTTTGGCGGCAAATATGTTTATTCTTTTGGCGGTAAACATATTCATCGTCCCTTGAAACTATATCGCTTCACTTGACCTTCAACACTTCTTGTTTACAATAATTGTAGTGGCGCTATCTTCATTCGAAGCTGGTTATTCACAGGTATGATATCTACATAATAGTAGGTATATATATCTACACAAAAATACACACCTATTTGAATATAACGTTGTATCAAATTTTCAAAACAATCGATGAAGAATTTGCAACGCTGTGTCAAAAATAACAATAAACATTTACATTTTTATTTAAATAGATTAAGGCAAAGAAAGTGATATGAACAAATCTTTTCATTTGTGAAAAAGTCGCAAATTTTCGTAATTTGAAGAATCTGAAATTTTTAGAATTCAAAAAACAGAGGCTTTTAAGCCAATGATGTATATTTCTTGCTTTCGTTCGAAATCTACACCAAGTTAATAATATCAAAACGATACAGGAGATGATACTAAAGATCATAGCTTATTATTAAAAAATTATAGGTACATAAATGCCAAAATCTAAAAATAAAACAAAATAAAAAAAAAAATGAGACGAAAGAAAAAATGAACAAATGTGGAATTTTTTTTTTTTTTTTATAAGATGAGTAGCAGAGGTATGAAAATTTTAATAAATTTTGAGGAGGAAAGATGCAGAGAAATAGGAAAAAAGGAATGGTAAGAAAACAACTGCTTACTGTTTATCACTTTATCATTAACAGTTTAAATTACTTTAAAAAAAACAGTGAACAAGTCGAAAACGAAAAATGAATGTTTGCGACCTAAAAATTCTCATTTCATTACTTTTACATCGTTGTAGATTAAAAAATGATGAAGAAAAAGTTATAGAAGGCTATCAATCTTCACTATATCTCATGCTTCCCATTTTTCAATTTCTAATTTTAAGCAATTTTTATTTTCGAATGATAAAAGTTTTGTTAATAATCGATGATTAAAGAGGTGGGTAACCGAGATATTAGAGAATCGACTCCCATTAAATTCATGGTCCCATCATAGAACAAATCCTCGTAATATTTTGCACTGTTATTCAAATCAAAAATTCTTGCATGCAAGACTAAATGCATGATTCACACTACATTATTCTTGTTTTGATCTCTTAATATAAAATTAGAAACAATCAGTCATTTGCTTTTTTTTTTCTGAAGGAAGAGCGTGAAGAAAAAAAAGGCATATAATAGTCTACAAAGCAAACTAAAACTTCAAATGTTCAATTGATAAAGACAAGAAATTGCTGAATAAGCAAATAAGTACAAATGATAGAACAGTCAGAATAAATGAATTCTTAGTTTAATTAATCAAATTCATGAGTGCTACATCAAATTATGTCATCTTTTTGTTATCAGCAGCATCAAACCATTGTCTTTCCAACTACATTTCATTGATCGTTAATACTCAGAGATAAAAAATTATTAATATACACTCATGCAAAGACAAATTTTACTTAGTATTTTATTATATATAATCAAATAGTAAGTTATAAATTTTACATGCATAATTATTACTGGAAGACTACTACGATGTCATTTTAAATTTCTTTCCTTCTTACAGCAAACTAACATTTTCATTTATTTCTCCACTACGTAGCACTTTTTTTTTTTTCATTTTTTAATCAATCAAAAAAATTGTGATAAAGGATTAAAATACTACAAATCGGATTTCGCCAAGTGTAAAATTAAATATAATCCAGGTATTTCGAGCCATTAAATTGCAAACTGGCATAAGATTATTAAGATACGATTAAAAATTCGATTTGCTAATGAGAAGTAGACCTTCTAGAGCATTTTCTGGAGAATTTATAATACGATTATTAAATATTATCCATAACACTAATTTAGGATATTTTGATAATTCAATTAAGGAATTACTGATTTAAAAAAGCACAAGATGGGAATTACTGTTGAGGGAAAAATTGAGAGAGATAAATTCCAGAATAAATGAAAAACAGTACATTATATTAATTAGTCGAGATTGTAATATCTAAGCAGATCCTATTCATTACCTCATTCTTTCTCTCTATTAATTGGGAAATTTATTTTTGTTTCAAGATGGTTTTAAATTTAAAATTAATACAATAGGGTCTATTCGATGAGCAAACGTACGATAAGAATACATTACCGTCGGATAATGCAATTGAAGTTATCGTGGAAGTAACAGTACAAAGCATAACAGAAATCAGCGAAATAACTGGCAGTTTCAAGGCAGACATATGGTTCAGCCAAATATGGCACGATAAACGACTCGATTTTAGGGTAACTTCTGAAATTTTATACAATTTCATCTGATACTATAATGAAATATTCTCTATAAAACAAATAAATTTTATGCAACTTTTTTTATGTATCATACAAAATACTTTTCATATAACCCCACGTTCGATCACGTGTCTTTTGAGAAGATCATGCTTATTATTCGTGAAAATGGGAACTGCTATAATTATAACAATATCACTTTCAGCACTTAAATTACTGTTTAACCAATTTATCATTGGCAGCTCACAAATTACCCAACTTGTGGACACCAAATGTTTGCGTTGTTAACAGTAAAAAAGTAACAATACATACATCACCATCACAAAATATTCTTCTATTAATATTTCCTAATGGAACGGTATGGCTCAATTACAGGTAAAATAATTTTTGAAGTAAATGATAAATCTACTAGATATACGTCCGAACTGGCAAGATCTTTGAATCTAAAATTATTTAGCATTCAAAAATCAAGCTTAAATTTTTTCATTTTTTTTTTTTTCTGGAAAATCTCAAATAAAAAAACACAAGATTTTTTAGTTTTAAAAGGTTTTTTATATTTTCAACAGCGTTATTTCTTAGCTGAATTTTAAGGATCTAAGTTTATTTGAATTTGCATGGAAAATAATTATTTTGTATAAAAAAGTAATTTGCATTGGCAACAAAAAATAATCAAAGTTTTTCCGATGTAAGACCTTTCATATACTTCTTTCGAGTTAAGTTTATGTAAGAAAACATAAATCAAGAATTGAATAGTAGATCAAATATTGATTTGACCAAATGTAGGCATTGAGCAATTTCTTTTTCGCTGAAAAAAATTTTTGTGAAATCAAATAATGCAAATTTTGTATTAACTATGTTTTTGTAGCAATTGAATCAAATGAGCTAGTAACAACATTTGATAAATTCTCAAATTGCGCTTAGTCTTAGAAAAAGGAAGATAGATTTCAGGGTCAGTTTGCAGGGACCATGTCAACTTGATTTAACTAATTTTCCCATGGATACGCAACAATGTAATCTCATCTTTGAGGTGATGTTTATTAGAAACAATATAAATTTGTTTCATCGAGAGCCTGACCGCTTATGGATTAAATATTTAGCTCAACTATGGTCATCCTAAAGCTCTATTCAGAAGTTGATGTTTGATAATATATTGTATATAGTATCCGAACAGTTCTGGCACACTAGATAGGGATTTTCGAATGCATAATAAGCGATTTAATGGCCAATATTATGAGTATGAAAATACAAAATTCAATGAACTATAAAATTTTTCGGCTTGATAAAATTACCGCTGACTTCATAATTTTTTCAAACATTTAAATGAATTAAATAAATATGACCAGTTTCAATAGATCGGAGAAACACTCCGAAAAATAGGCAACAACAAGATTGCTTTGTTTGCAGAGTTATTCATATAATTCGGCGGAAGTGAGAATAGTTTGGCGTGACTGGGAACCTATATCGATTCCCGACCCAAGTAGTAAAAATCTACCCGACTTTTTACTTACACATACTGAAAACAAGAATACAACTCTTTTTTATACAGCCGGTCAATGGGACCAATTGGAAGTTGTATTCATTTTTCGCCGTCTCTACGGATATTACATTCTACAGGTAATTAATGTTTCAAATAACAGTAAAAACAACATGTCACTTCATATCATCTATGCTTACATATGCAAGCTAGAAAGTTATCCTCAGGAACAAATGATGTGATACCTAATATGATAGTTTCTATTTAGCCTCTTCTCTAGCACAAAAAATCAAAATTAAATTGAAAGTAAATTTTAGGGAGAAGATTGATATACCATCTAGCATCTTTTTTTAGGCTTACATGCCTACGTATTTATCAGTATTCATATCATGGATAGCATTCTGGATTGATACAAAAGCACTGCCAGCACGCATAACGCTCGGTGTTAGTTCACTCATGGCGCTAACTTTCCAATTCGGTAATATTGTCAAAAATTTACCACGTGTATCATATGTAAAGGTAAAATACTCAGAAATTTTCATATTGAATCATTTTTTCCATAAATTTTCAAAATCATATAATTTTCAACTTATCTTTAGTAATAATTTAAAAGTAAAATGAGTAAAATTTATATACTTCAAAAGTAAAATGTCATTAGCAATGATTTAGCAGAACTTATATTGTCTACTTCTTAGTTATAATGATAAACAAATAAACAATCCAACTTGACTTGCAAAATTCTCGTTCTTTAAGCTAATAATTACTAAAAATATAAAGTTCTGGAAGCCATAACATCGAATGAAAAAAAAAAATGTTTGAGTATCAGGCGAATAAAAATAAGATTTGTTGGTATCAATTCTTATTCAGGCACTGGATATCTGGATGTTTGGCTGTGTTGGTTTCATCTTCTTATCCCTTGTCGAGGTAAATTAATCAAAAATATAATAATAATATAATAAGAGGATAATATCTTTTTTCCTATCCTTTCTGTTTCATGCCAGAAGAGGATTCAAGCACAGCAAGATCGAATTCAAATGGCTAAATAAAACATTAAATACTTTGATGGTAGTGTGAACATCGCTAATACCGACTGATTTGTTGGATCTACGATATAGCACTCGGACAGAGTTCTCAATCTTTCTCGCAAGAAGTACTTTAAAACACTCTGACAAGAACATCGAGCTGAAAACTTGATAAATGCTTGAACCGGTTATCGGACTGATCACACTGAAGGACAAATTATTTAATCATTGGTTACTTTTTGCAGCTGGCAATTGTTGGTTATGTAGATAAAGTAAATATGAGAAAAAAACGATGTGTACGAGTTCGAGAATCCAGCTTCCGAACGCATACCGAACCGTGGAAAATGAAATCAAAAAGGAATGATTCACATACAAATTCCAAAATTCCATTATCAAATATAAGTAAGTTTATTACTGAATAAATAATATGCAAACTTCCGCTAAATGGTAGAATAATACTAATAATTCTGGAGTGTATTTCAGATAGTCCAGTGAAAGCTTTGCAACAAAATGGGTCATTTCTTTATTTGAATTCAGATGATCGGAATTTGCATGATAATAATAACAGTTTGGCAACACTTTGGTCGCCCGATTACCCATCCAGGCAGATGCAACGAGAAAGCTTCTTTCGCCGCATTTCAGCTGTTGAAGAGTCAGAAAAAACAGACGGAGAAAAAATAGATGAGGTAGTGATTTTTATCGATCAATTAATTGAAATACGTTAGTTCAACTTCTCCTTTTCAAAAACTTTTATCGAAATTTAATTATATGTGGTCATCCAAGGTTTAACCAAAATGAATTGAATCGGATGATCTGTGCTTATATCTCGAGTCAAATTCCACAGTAAGCTCGTGTATAAATATAAATGAATAGAATAAAAAAGTAATACATGACCGAAAAGATTAAGCACTGTTTAGGATTAAAAAAGAGTGCAAAGATTTAGGATTTAAAAAAATACGAGGATTTGATCATCATAATTGTCTATCAAAAGACAATTTTCAGATTTCTGGCAAAACCTTTCCGTTGCTATTCATTGTTTTCAATATGTTATATTGGTTTTACTATATCGGTTTATGCAGAAGATTCACAAAATAAATTTGTTATTTGTCACAATTCTCATTTTTCCTTGGAGAAAAAATTTCTGACTGCGATGACTAAAAAATGTTGAAATGAAGTGATACAACTTATTAAAAATTGATGAATTCTAAAATCTTATCAGAGACAAAGTTTTCTCGCATATGCTATATAAATTCAGTAAATCAAAGAAAAAGAAAGGAAAATGAGAAAAACCCAATCAAAAGAATTACACTTCATAGTAAAGAATGGGACAAAATGAAACAGTCTTACATTTCAATGCTGATCGAAAATAAATTGCATTTATATAATAATCATGCCATTCTGTACGACTAACTATTATGTAGTGAACGTGAGGAAATATAATTCATCGGTATGTGCAGCGAGTTCAGAGGTCAGGTCATACCTTACGCCACTGAAATCCTCACTACCGAAACCAGGACTGATTCCACGCCGCATTACTTCCAACAAACAAATCATCAACGCCAGTATTACCGAAACAACTAACTTGGCAGCATTCCAGAAAGGAATGAAGTGCGGCCCGCAATTTTCCTTCGAAATGAAAAACTCTCTTCCCAGGGTAATGAGATTTATGGCTTAGATAATGAATGTAGAGTAAATATATGACCGAATTGATTAGAGGTCGTTCAGGGATGACCAGTTAAGTTTTCCATACTTTATCGGGTTTATCGAAAAGCAATCTTCCTTTAAACAATTTTTAATAAACAACGAACAAAAAAATGCAATATAATGACGACTTGTTTATTTTAAAAGAGTATATTATATTTCCAATTAGTTATAATAAATAATCACCTCACCTTAGTAAATTACTACAATTAATACTATTTGCAACTTATAAAGAATGATAGGCTTTACTTTACTATTACAGCAAACAATATTTACTCCGTCATTGTAATATTTAATGCGAAAAAGGTGGAAAATGGATATGCCTCTTCTAATTAAGTCATTCATCAATTAGCAACAAATGGGACGCTGCGAGAACTCGTTGCTAAGTTAAAAAAAGAAAAAAAAAAGATTGATAAGTTTGCAGGTAATTATTGAAGATCACAGGAATGAAATGAAACGGTAGGTACATTTTTTGCATTCTTTACTCTTTCATAGATTCTGTAACATTCAGAGACCACCAAATTTTATTACCCAACAATAAGAGAACAATTTTCAAACTATAAAAGTTATGAAAGTTTTATGGCAATATAAGTTGCCGGAAACGAAAATACTGTTGAATATTGTAAGAGTTCTGCATGGTATAAATTAAATTGCATATACCATCAAATCTAATGAAAAATTTGCCCGTTTAGGTATAATTAGGTTGGAGATGACAGAAATGGTGTGGATATCTTACTATTTATTTATTTATATTCTTATTTACTTATCTTAGTTTATTTATCCTATATAATGCATAGCTTAATCAAATTCCATTTTGGCAATGCAACCTTATCAGTGATTTTAATAAAAGAATGAAGAATTGAACATGCGCTATTTGTTTTTATAAATAAATCAATGATGGCATAAATTAAACGGATAGTTGGAAGAAGCATAATTTGTTGAAAGTTCTTTTATTTGAATTGTCTTAGTCTTTAATGATATATTCTACTATTTTCTAATCGAAATTCAATTATTTACTAATTAAAAACAAACTTTTTAAAGAAATATCTCGGAAAAATGAAGTTTTTAATATTTAATAATTTGAAGAAGAAGGAATTGATCAATAATGATAGGCCTAAATGACTCTTTCGACGATTTTTTCTAACGAGAATAGCAAAAAAAGTCGAGAATCGACATTAATGATTAGGCCTATTTGACGATTATCGAGAAGACTGCAGAATACTTTCATATTAAACAATTATTCGAACTATTATATTGTCTCGAGATACCAAATATTTTCTTGATTGTTGCAGAATGGCAGTAATTTCTTATATTTAAAGTCTAAAAACTTGCAGAAACTTACTATGCTTATCACTTAACTGATTTGCACCACAATTTTCTTTAAATTTAGCATGATAAGAATGCTGTGAATCGAAAGAGAGAGAGAGAAGAGACAGAGACAATATATGTAAGGATTCATTTCACTGTTACAAATTGAACTATTTTATAACAACTTGATCTGACTATATAGCAACTTGATTGCTAAGATCTTTCTTTTAAAATCAATAAAATTTGATCGAGAATATTTTACAGAATTCAAAGTTTTTTTTCAATGACATAAAGAATGATTAGAGCAATCAAGAAAACAAGCACCATCTTGCGCAACTTATTTCATCATTCTTGTATTTCTTACATTGTGTGAACAGTTTTCGACAAGTTTTTGATTTAGGCAAGAAATTTTATTTTAGAATAAAATTAGGAAAACTTTGATATTCAATTAACAAAAAGTGAGAAAACTATCGAATTATTGCCAAATTTTATGAAAACCTCATAAAATTTCAAAATAGGAAGTAATTGTAAATCGTATCTCTATAAAAATAAAAATGTAAATGCTACCTGTTACTTCGCAATGAACTCCTCAAGTTTTCCATCAATTTTTTTCAAATTTTGACACAATGTGGATTTATCTAAGGAAAGAAGGAAAAAAATGACAAAAATAATGCTCTCTGATATGGCATATAAATATAAAAGTTTTTGCATTTATAACAAATTTGAAAAAGAAATTTAGATACCTGTTAAAACTTGGAATTGAAATTCTTTTTTTTTTCAATAAAAGTTAGCTTAATTTGTTTGAAAAAAGGCATCAATTTAATCTAAAGAAATTTTATTACATTAATTCTAAATATATCTTGGGATCAATCTTTTTGCTTAATTAATCTTCACCGATTTAATTTTAATTTAACTTGATATGATGCAAATTTAATGCTAAAATATTAACTCACAACTTCCTTCATTTTTCCATAGATTGAATATTCAAGTACATCAACATCTAAGAAGTACTGGCAATTTATATAATTTGATATAATTGATACTAATTCTTTTTTTTTAAATTTCATTCCTATTACACTTTTATTTGTTTATTTTTATCTATTTATAACTTGTGCTTACAAATCGCGAATAAAGTTCCCAATCAATTGGGAATAGCATCATCGAATCAATCTGCTGCTGCTTCGGACAGTTCCGTTGTGAACAAAATTACAACATGACTGCTCTTTTGTCATACATGCAATCAAATATTCCGGAGCTAACGTTTGAGCAAAAAGGCATTTACGATCAAATAATGCAAACTGTCAATAAGGGAGTTGGAGAAGTCTTCTTTTCTGGATACACCGGGAGGGACTGGTAAAACGTCCTTAATTAGATTGATTCTGGCGACAATTCGATCCCAAAATAGCATAGCCTTGTCTCTTGCATTGTCCGGAATATCTACACATTGCTACCAGACGGAAGAACTGCTCATTTCGCTTTGAAATTGCCATTGAGCACCCAATTGATTGAAACTCCCACATGCAACATTTCCAAAACATCCGGCATGTGAAGAGTTTTGCAAAATGCAAACTTATTATTTGGGATGATGCACAATGGCGCATAGAAAATCGGTCAGGACTCTTGATCGATCATTACAAGATTTGCATGGAAACATCAGACCATTTGGGAAAGCATTAATATTGGTTCCAGGAGATTTCAGGTGAACATTATCTGTAATTCCTCGATGAACACCAGCGGAAGAAATAATTGATTGCCTGAAATACTCTACTTTCTGCCGACACGTAAAGACGTTGAAATTAACTACAATATGCGTGTCCAGCTGCAAAAAATCGATTAGCTGAAATATTTTCACATCAATTGCTGGAAATTGAAAACGGAAAAGTGCCGGTTGATCTGGCCACAGGATTTATTAACGTTAAAAGAAGAGTTGGTAAAAAAATACTTCCCGAAATTCAAACCATTTGTAAGAATCATGATTGACTGAGTGAACGAGCTATACTTGCGTCTCACAACAAAGACGTCGACGAATTTAAAGATATTTTACATTCTGACATTCAAAGAGAGACATATGAAGTGCTGAAGCTTTAAAGATTTACAACTCTAAAATGAAAAATAATATACCGATCGATTTTCTAATGTTAATATTCGAAGTAAGATATATTTATTGCATAGAATAATAGGTCTGTTTTGGATAATGAAAAACTAATTATCCTAATCAGTTTGCATGCTTTGTATAACTTGCAACAATTGCAATTTTTAAAAGTAATGCTAAGATAATCTGTCAATCATAGATTATGCAGTATTATAATCGCGCCAGCACCATGAACTATTCGATAGTTCTGTTTACTATTTTTAGTCAAGTTTTGTTGCATAATCTTCCATTCTCTTCTCCTGAATTCCATCTTCTTTTTGGCCAGATTTCATTAATATATTTTATCTAAATATACTTGTTCGACTATATCTCTTTTTTAATATTCTGAAGTTATCTGTCGCTTTCCCATATTTCTCATCAGTGTGTGCTCGACATCTTTTGCAGAAGTGCATCTTAAAAATTAAAATTCTATTTAATAATTCAGAAAACTCAAATTTATATTTTAACTCTTGATATGATTTCAAAGATATGAAATAAAATATTTCATTGTAAAATTCAAGCATAACTAAAAATATAAATTTAGAAATGAAGAAATTTATGCTTTTTTATCTACTGATTGTGAAAAAACGATTAAATTAAAAGAATGGATACATTTTTATTATCATTAGATGTCATTTTTTAATGAAGTGTAAATGGTTTTATTGCAGATTGAAATTTATGATTTAGTGTCCTTAAAGTTTCTTAAAAATCTTGCGATATTTCCTACGAGGCCAATTATTTCCAAAGAAAGACTATTTCAGAAGGGCAGACGGGAAAGTAATTCAGAAATACTACCGCCAAGTTGAATTAAAAAATACAATTAATTCTGCCGAATCGATGGATCGGGATTCAATTAGATGCGAAGAGATTTTCGTATCTTATAGATTTCAGATAATCCTGGTAAATTAATTGCAAAACTCACATATAGATCAGACTCGTAAAAGGAAATTATTTTAAAAAAGGGATTCGCATAGAAAAAAGAAATGCATCTCAAAAAAGAAACCTGCCATAAAAAAGGATCTTCCTTAAATCCAAGTATAAAAAATGAAGATTCTAGTGACGATTTTATTGATACGGAAATATTTGATAAATGCAGTTTACCATCAACTTTGTTATTGGAACCGTGAAAGAATGTTGTCAAGAAATCAGGTACATGCACAGTTTTACATAATTTATTGGTATTCAATCTGAGAAATATTGATATTTGATGACGTTGCAATGACTTCATGAAAGATTAATTAAGTTAGTGTAAGACAGTTTGGCATACCTAAGCAATGGAAGAACGAGATAAAGAAGAAACATCTCCTGACCTTTCTAGTTCTGACCTTAAACCTAGTTTGACCCTAAGCTAAAAAAATCAATGATTAAATCGTATATGCATCATTTTATTATCATCGCTTAGTTGTTCTATCAGTAATTGCATGGATTTATATTTTGATTTCATTCCTCTAATTAATTCATTGCGATATATATTCATTACAGACATATTTATACTGCAAAGACAAGTAAAGACAATAAATTTATAAAATATTTTGAAAAAAAAAAAAAAAAACGCAAATCTGAATTTTTAATTTCGAATCAATAAGCAGAAAAAGTAAGGTCACTTAATTTCAAATCATTTTTCGATGGAATACTATTCTGTTCTCAGTATATTTGAAATAGACTTCTGATATCTCTAATACAAATCTATTCGATGGTAATCGTTTTCAACTTTTTAATCAATTATGACATATCTCTGCATAAAACTTCGAAATATTCCAGCTGCAGCCAATATCGCATGTCGAATAGTTGAAGCGCCCAGAAATCATCAACTACTCAGACGACTATTTCTTTTCGAAAAGCATTAGGTCATTAATTTTATTCCATTCGAGAGTAGTGATAAGAGAGAAGTATTTTGACTTGATTAAAGTCAGGTCTGTTAAGACATTATTTTACTTTTCATCGATCAAATTTGTTTCATCACTTTTGCCAACTCTTATTAATTTTCCCATCATTCTCTTTTCGACATTTTTATATTTTCTAGCGTATTTTAATACATTTTACAGCTAATTTAAAAAATATCATTTTAGTTAGTGACTGAATGGGAAATAGCTAAGAAAGTTTTCTTTCTATGAAATTTAGACTGGAAAGAATAGCCAGGAATGATAAGTCGTGGTAATGAAACAGCCAAGGAAATGATAGATATAGACAGGATGCCTGATGCTTTAAACTTCTTTGCACGATATGAGATGGCGGAAGAATTTGTGCCAATATTTAAGGTTGAATATTATCCATCAAATTTGCATAAATGATTCAAATGAGAAATCTCCTTATTAAGAATTCGTTTATGGTATGAAAAATGTAAATTAATGGCTTTAATTAGTTTCATGTTATTGAATAACTTTTTTAATTATCTTAATACTTATTTGTTTATCGTAGTAAATGCTGAAGGTAACATCATATGCAAATTGTTCATTATTATTTCGATCGCCGAGAGAAGAAGAATATTATATTAAAAAAATTTTTGAATTCGAAATTTTAAATTAGACATATCCTTTCGTTAATACAATTTACTGTCTTTTTAATCATTTTTTTGTTTTGTTTTCACTTTTTTTCCAAATATATTAGAACATTTATTTCATTTTAATTTCTTTTTAATATTCTCTCTGCAATACTGCACGGAAAGTTCGGGTTCTCGTCAACACATTATAAATCTTTCAGATGAAAAATTTCCTTTTTTAATTTAACTAAAGATAACGATTCTGGAAATTCTTCGAAACTGAACTGAAGAAAAAATTTGAAGCAGAAGAAAAAAAATCGGATTTCTGGGAAAAAGACGTCACGGAGCAGTTTACTGAGTCAAAAAAAGATGGCCTGACGAAAGATGAGAAGTTTGAAAAAGATAAAATGATCATAGAAGGGAGCGAAGAAATGGAAGAACTTATGATAAATAGTTTTCTTGATCTGGTAAAAATGTCAGAATTTTTTTGCGAAATACGAAAAGTAACCGTGAGGAGGACGAATTTTCTGCCCAAAACTATCAGCAGTATAAATTGTTGTGTTGTATGACTGATAGTTTTTAACATTTCGCCTGTTTGTGCCTTTAACTATCGATAAAATCGACAAGATTTCTTGCAATAAATCAATTTTTTTAAATTAATTAAAATTTCATCTTTGACAGTCTGGAAAAAATTTTTTATTGTTATTTTGAATTGTTTGAAGTTATTTACTTGCATTAAACATCCCAATTTTTTTTTCAGTTTTCAAATTACTGATTTCTAAACTAATTTGAACTTTATATTTATAATTACAATATGTTTGTTTTGTTGTCTTATTATATTTTGCAAAAATCAAATCACTGTTATATGATTATTTTATCATTGTTGATTATATGATGAGATGACACTTTGATATGACAGAATTTGTTACGATCACTGTATTGATTATGGTTTTGATAAAATGGAATGATTTCATGTTGATAAAATGAAAATGTCATGGGATCGTATTTCTTTCCAAAATTAGTTATAAGAGACTGAAATTTTCTTGTTTACAAAACTCCCAAACAGTTTCTTAATTCTTTTTGCGAAAAATTTGGAAAATTTCCAAGCATAGAGAGGTTATAAAGTCTTTCAAGAACTATATAAGAATTCATTGAAAGCCTGGTACATCCTTTTGATAACGCTTCTAGTGCCTGGCTAAGAATTATCTGTTATTTTTAAATATAAAATATTTTTAAATTCTATGACTGTTTTCATATTTTCACTCAGAGATTTTTAGTGATATTTGGTACATAGAAATTAACTCACAAAAAAAATACGAATGTTTTTCTAAATTTTTTATATTTTTCTTACTAATTTGCAGAATATCAGCTTGTTAATATCAATCAACTTGTTCTGCGACAGTCAAATCATTGAAAAAGAGCAGAGGTCAAGAAAATGACCAATGAGGATTGAATAAAAGATTATTTGAGCAAATAAGACCATATAAATTGATACTATTGTTAATATACAGATAAAAATAATTCATATTAATTCGTCCTAAATTTATTGTGACGAAGCAATAAATCGAAGTACTGCCGTAAGTTCCTATCAATTTTGTTTTTTCATAAATATTTTTGAAGCAATAACCGTTTCAAAAATCAGAAGATTTCGAACTTACACTGTTAACATTTGCTATTTTGCTATCCTTTTAAATTAATAAAAATGCCATTAACATCATCAAAGAACAAATATCAACTGGCTTAAACATTTCAACAAAAGTTTGAAAAGTGACCTAAGAAACAATGATAAGCGATCGAACAAGCGGAAACATGAATGAAAATTCTGTGCTTTGTTTCTTTTAATAATAATTTGCTATAGAGAGAAAGATGATAGCACTGATTAAATATCAAACTAATTTATAGTTTTACTATAGAATCTAAACTAATATCGAGGCATAATGGAACGATCTTGATTCTTCAAAACGAAAACGAGGATAAGCCCTACGAGAAAAAACAATCAAACAAACAATAATATAAAAAAAAAAAAAAAAAAACTAATAGCCAAAATTACGGAATTTCATTTTCGACATTATCACGCTTCTAGTTAAGATTTCATATCTAGAGAGGTTTTTTATTGAGAAATCTTCATTAAATAATTGATCTGTTGTATTAATATCGATTTAATCATTGTAACAAATGCAACAGCAAGTTCGATATTTTTATGCATATTCACTTTATTGGTTAAATATCTTTACTCTTTCTTCTCTTCATCATTTGAATGATTTTTTTAAAATTTTCACTGTATTTCTAGATATTTTGTTAATTTACAAAAATATCTGATTTATTACCAAAAAGTATCGACAAAAGCTTTATCAGTAATAACTTTTAGTTTTTTTAAAATCCTTTCCAACTATTTTTATTATAGCAATACTTGTCAATTAATCATAAAATTTTGCAAATTTTCACGCGCACGGTTTTAATGCTTGCATGAACATTATTTTTCATGTATTAATCTGACTGATCAGTAAAATCATTTGTTCCTATATCGAACTGTATAGCAATTATAAAAAATATGGATATTGATATAATAATAGTACTCGATATAAAAATAATATTAATTGAGCTGTAAAACTTTCTAAATTTTTTGAATTAATTGAGTTTATTATAATTTATTTCTTAATTATAAATTTGGGTGATAAATATAAAGTAGATAATAATGACGACTTTTTAAAATCTGTTGAAAATATATGCTTCAAGGTGGACATACATAGAAAATTTGACGAAATTCTCATGATCAGATAAAAATGACTGAAATGCAAATAGCTTTCATTAATATGGTGATGATGAATTCTATGACGCGGCTGGTTTGCCCACCGTTACGGCCTTATTTTTTGAAACAAATGGCAGTTCGACGACAGTCAACCTATTCAACGAAAATTCGAGAGAAGTGGAAAGCCATATGGGATGATATTGTTAAAAAGACTGATTTGTGGAAGACTAGCAATGTTGAAGGTTTATGGGGGTATGCTTTTGCAATTCATTTATCAAACATAAATAAGGTTCATTTCAAAGCATTATGGACGAACTTTAATCAAATCAAAATCCCAAAATCACTATGTAGTCGGCTGCATTATTGACAGCATGCCCTCCTGATAAATGCAGAAATATTAGAATTATTAATAACAAGTCTTCAAGTACTTGCACAAAATAAAATCTGTTGCAGATTTTATGGACGTCATTATACTTGGCATGATAATGAAAATTTCGCGCTACACTTTCAAAACGGCTGCTTTCTGATTCTGCTTACGTTTTATGCAATATATGCATTAAAAAAAGTGGAAATTACAATCGATAGAAGTATATTTGTCATTTTAATATAAAATGAATATTTTTCCTTTGTGATATACATCAGGAACTGAGATTATTCGCTGAAATGTGTTTCCTGATGATGTTAAGACTCCTGATGGTTTAGCTCTTATGAAAAGTCAGGTGCCAGGAATCCAATCATGTCGAGTTGAAATGGAACGTTTTGCAAAACTGTTGTTTTTTTGAATTGCATAATTTTAGCTTTGTTTTTAAAGTGAAATTGGAGGAGTAGCGATGAAAAGAAGATCCTGATTGATAATGCATCAAAAAGTGATTTCATAGGGATTCTGCAAAAGTCATATTGAATTCATACTGAAACTTTTTCAGTGATCACAATTAGTTTTAAATTTTGGAATATCAAGTGATCATTGATCATGCTATGCTATGATAACATTTAATGTTTTTTTCTTTTTTTTTTAGGTTGGAAAGGTCGCAATCGAGAATTCATATGGCATGCAATTGAAGATCGATTTGACCATGAATATGCATTCGCGTATGTTACGATTTGCTCAAATTACTAGTAATTTGAATATAATTAAAGTCTTTACGCAGTAGTTATAATTATATGATCATAAATTTAAAATATTTCTGTTCTAAAATAGATAGATATTTCTTCTATTTCTTGAAAAAGTAAATTGAAACTCTGAAGAGAAATCTCTCAACCAAACAAATGATCGAATGACATTGATAATATTTCAAAACAACAGATGATTTTTAAGATGGGATCCATTCAAGGAAGCAAAACCACCGAAACTCTTATTAATGAGATCACTACAAAAAGAAATGTGGGCCGCAGCTTTAAAACTTGGTACTTGGTTTCTGGATCCTCAAAATGATTAATGTGAAAGTAAAAAATTCTTTTGCTACTCTTGTATGTTTCCTCCAGTAGATGTTTTAATTAGTCGTATATCTTCATTCAACCGAATATGGTTTGTGTGTTTTATTGATTACTGATGATTTCCATATTTGCTTATCTCTTCATTTGACAATTAATGAACTTCTTCTATTAAGATACTTTTGGAAAAAAATCTCGAAGAATTTATTCTGCGAAATTTCTTTGCACTAATCTCTGTGGATTTCTTCTTTCGGTTTTTCTGTATGGCAATTATTTTGAAATTAATTATGACGGATAATAACGGAAACAAATTTCATTCCAGTCCACTTAAAGTTCAGAAATCTTGATCGAAAAATTAATGAATATGCAAACCAATTATCCGGTCATTAAAATGGACTTGCAAATTAATAACTTTTGCTTTATGCGTGAAGAGAACAGTAAATGATAGCTTGTAATGTTCACAATTTTTAGTTCTAAAACAAGCGCTTTTTCTTAAATTCCTGAAATATAAAAAATGCAAAATCATTAATTAGCAAATATTATATTATAGTGATGCAATATTTGTGTCATAAATACTTAGCACTCGCAATATGAACGACAATACTAATTAATTTTAAACTTAAACTTAAACTTATAGCAATGCTGTTATAAAGAGAATTAGAAATAACCGATCCAACACAACGCATATTTTACGTCCAATCTTCGATTATTTAAATTTCAATCGTCCTTTTCTCAATTTATGCAGATTACTTCGTAATGATTGAAACAGTTAGAAAAGCTTATTATCTGATCGCTTTCATAAGCGATGGATTTTCCACAGATTTTAGAGAGAATAAATATGCTAGCTTCACTGCAAGCAAGATTTATTAATATCTATTCTTAGTCTTCTGAATATTTACAGAAAGATTTAAATAGAACAATTAGAATAAAACAAATATGAATGAATCTCTTGGCTGCTCTTATCATCCTTCATTTGATTAGCGATAAATGTGACACTATCAATGGCACTTATAATCAGTATAAATTCTTTTTAAAAGTTTGCAAAACTGCTACCTTTATGATTTCTCGGTGGATAAAATGATGATAATCGATCGATAAACCGGAGATAAAGAATCCAATAATTTTTCAACACAGATTCCGCACAAATTTCATATGTGCAGGATTTCAGTGATGATGATTGTTGTTTTCGAGAAAAACATGACAGCAATAATTTCAAATTGTTAGAATCACAAACTGTTGATAGTAGTGGTGATAGAACTAATAATGATAAAAAGTTTAATCACTGCAATTGATAGTATCTGATCAAATAAAGCAGAAACCGTATGTTCATGTGTTGAACTGAAAGCTGACAACCTTCTATTCGGACGTTTGGAAGTAATGAGTTGAGAAGCGGATCATTAATTAAATCTGTAATTCAACTAGATCAAAACTGACCATTTGTTGGCTTGAAATATGAACTTAAAGGCAAAGTAATATAATTTCTACTATTATACACATTATTTATCAATTTTTGTTTTTCATTTCTCAATCTTATCATGAGCTTACTGTGCTAAAAAAAAACTTAAGTAAAGCAACATGGCGGTAATTTTCTAAAATAGTTGAAAAATTTTTATTGCTAAAAATTTGAAAAATAAAACGAAACAAGTTTTGTGAATTTTGCAATTTTTGTTATACTTTCTTAAACGTTATGAAGAAGTTTGTTTGTAAATAAATTTGCATAATCTGGTTTTCTTGAAGTTATTTTTACTTCACTTATTTGCACAATGAATTTTGTTGAAGCTCAAAAGAATATTTGCATTTTAAAAATTAAATGAATTTCTCTATAAATTGCTACATTAAAATCCATTTTCATCTAAATGGAGTTTACAGCTAATAAGTAAGTTAAAAATTGTCATAAAAGATAATAAATCATTAAATTCTTGCTAATAGATGGATTTACCTATCAGTATTTCTTAAGGAAGAAAGAAATGACTGGTTTGAAAAATTCTAGAAATTTCTATCATGAAATATTGGATTTTGAAAGTTTGATCAACTCAAAAGATGCTGCCAGAAATAAAGACACAGTAATTCATACGTTCTTCATTTCTATTTGATGATTATTTTGATATAATTGAGAAATTCTAAACTTGTTTTTTCTGATTCCCAAGTAGAAGATTCTGGAAAGTTCCTCAGATCGAAATTTGAAATTAAGTTGTACTTGCTCGCGGTTTTTCGGGTGTCAAAGTATTCCCGCTACACTTAAACTTTCTATGTGATCATAGATTCTAACTTCTTATCTATTTGGTAATAAAATCGATGCGAAAAATTCCTTTCATTTTCTTGCAAACATTGCAGATATTTTATGTAGTGATCGGATTTAAATGATTTTATCATGACCAATTTGATTAATTGGATAAAATTCTGGGCCCAATTAGAGTTCTGTTCCAATAATATTTAAAACAAGAAATCAATAGAGATGAAGCGGATTTAATTTATACTAAGAATTAATGATTAATACTTCTGGTCCAGTGGTCCTTTTAATGGAATATTCAACAAATTTTGTTGGTGTATTATTTGTCTGTGATTTATCATTTAGCACTAATTATTTTATCAATTCTTGTTCATCTATTGGTTGATTAAATTGCGATCTTTTATTCCAGCATATTTCGAAATCTTTATGATTTAATCATTAATTCAATGTTAAGCATCCAATGTCTGGTGATAAAAAACGTTCTCGAAAGAAGCAGATATCAACTAGCAGTAATGAAGAAGATGACGAAAGAACGGGAAGTTTTATGTCAAAGGTCATTAATTCAATTTTATAAAGTGAGATGAAAATTTGTTGAAAAAATGAGCAAAGAAAGGTAGCATAAAATTTCATGTTAGCAAAGTTTTTAGAAGCATATTTTTCATATGAAATGATTCGGAATCATGCTGATACAGTTATTGTACGAGTGAAAAATCCTTTAATTATTTCTCTATTCTGAAGTATTTGTTATTAAAATACTGGCAATATTCAGTTTATACGAGATAATAAATTGTCGTTAATAATGAACTGATTGGGCTGATAACAATAAAAATTATGCCATTCAGAGGGATCAGAAGGAAAAAAAAATTTAATTCAGAATAAGTATGTATTCAAAATAAATTTATCGCTTCATTCACAAATCTTTAATGAATTACTTGTTTATTCAAAAGAATTCCCGCACAGTTTTGAATCGATTTTTTGATAAAGTTGTAAAATATGTTCAGCTATGTGCACGTTTTGAAAGAATGAGACGATTACCACGTGTGTTGGAACAGCCGGAGGAGGAATCTGAAGAAAATAGCAAATCACGACCAACATCACCAAGTTCTTCAGAATTCTACACTAGTGTTCATCATCTTTTCTGTGATCAGCCTTCAACAAGCAAAGATCAGCCTTCAACAAGCAAGGACCAGCCTTCAACAAGCAAAGATCAGCCTTCAACAAGCAAAGATCAGCCTTCAATAAGCAAAGATCAGCCTTCAACAAGCAAAGACCAGCCTTCAACAAGAAAAGATCAGCCTTCAATAAGCAAAGAATCAAAACCAGAGTCTGGTTCAAAAAAGAAACAGTTCGAAACTGAACCTTCAGATAGCAACACATCCAAAATTAAACCTCCAGAGAGCAGCAAGAGAACAGATCGTGAAACCAAAGAGCTACCAATTGAGAAGTCTGAGGCATTTGAGTTGGGCAAGCAAGTTGGAGCTATATTAGCTAAAATACCTGCTAAGAAATTATCGACACCTGCACCATCACCTAAGTTTAATGAACAGCCATTCATTGTAGATCCTGATGTACCATCTACTTCTTCTGAATTCAGAGAGATTAACATTGATGATAAAATATTGACAAAAGCTTCAAGACCAAAGTTTAGTCAGGAAAAAACTAAAGAAGAACAATCAAACGTTGCCGCCAGCGATGACACTACAAATATTGATTTCAAGGATTATTTAAAACGACCCAATTTACGTACTATCCAGAAGAAAACTCGCTTAGGCAATCGTCTTGAGAAGGTTTCTGCTGTTGAATCAGTGGCTCGCAAAGGTGTACATTCGACGGTAACAATTTTTTTTGCTTAATTTTCACAAAACAAATTCAGAATGCTGACTTTAAAATTGACGATCTTTTAACGTGCTATAACGTTACTCGATAAATATCATATGTTGAAGGATTGAAAATGCTCAAAGTTGATTATGTCATATCATATCATCGCATGAGAGAATTATTTTCCGATCAGATTTGCCAACTTTTTTTTTCTTCTCGCACGTTTTACAATCAATAGTAGACAGTATAACTGCATGTTGTTTATTGGATAGACTGATTTACAGTAATCGTTTTAGCTAAATGAATTTCAATGAAACAGCCAATAAACAGCATTCTTTTCAGTTCATAGTTGCATCATTTTTAATTCAATCCTATTAGCAGTGCTTTTGAATTTCAGATGAAACAAACAAAATCTGAAAAAACGACGACAAGTGCAAGTAGTGCAAGCAGTGCAAGCGGTGCAAGCAGTAGCAAAACAGATGTAAAGCATAAAGATTCTGCAGAAATTGCACGTTTAGTTCTCCAGCTAAACACAGCTGTTCAAAATAAAATGACTGCAGAAGAGGCATCCAAAAGTGATCGCACACAGCAGGCAAGAGAACGACTTCGACGAAAGTTTGAGGAAGGTCAAAAAAAACAAAGGTCATCACCGCCAAAAAAGAAAGGTCACGATGGGAATGAGTAAAATCGAAGTGATGAATTGTAGAATTGTTAGAATTATCCTCAAAAGGCAACAAAAGTTGGATTTAAATAATCAAATATTATTCCGATCATGAATATTTGTCAAAAATTGAATTGTTGAGAATTAGAAATCAATAAAACTTCAGTAAAATATCCAACTTTTAGAGAAGAATCTATTTTTTGCTTCTGTCTTTACTTCCTTTCTATTTCCTCCAAATTCGTAAAATATCTAATTTCTATCGAGAAATTTGAATCAAATTTATCCTAGAATTTTCTAATTTTTTTTTTTTTAATTTCTCTAATTTTTATTGACTCTTTAAATCTTTCTGTTTATATTGTCTTTGATAAAACTGTATTGTTGGAGTAATTTTTCGTCCATAAAAAATAAATTAAAAAAAATTTTTTTCCTCAAAAAATACGCAATTTCGAAAACTTTAGTGGTAAAAAGAATGTAATTTATATCAACTTTGAAAGAAAGTCTATTGCTATTTCAGTTTTTCAATTAAATTTTATTATTTAATCTTGTACAATAAATAACAAGCTCGATTACTTTTAATCACACGTCCTGTTGTTACTAAATCATTTCAGATATAACCTGTATTTTCTTCTCTATCTTTAAATTCTGATTAGGACAATTTCTAGTACCATGATCCTGATTATGATAATCCTTCAATACCAATTTTTAGTACCATGAATTTATAGTCTTTTCATGTATGGATGTTTTTATTTTCGTCCATTTAACATTTTTTATATGCTATTCTTTGTATTTTTTTCCTATTTTTGTATAAATGTATGAGTTTTTTTAGATCTGAAAATCTGACAAATTTCCGACTTGTGTTTTCGTTGCAAGAAAGCATAAATTAAATCGAAATATTTCGAATCGTGTTATTATTCTAGTCTTTTGATTGGCTGTTGATATTTTGGAAGCAAAACTATAATTGTTTGCAATAAAAAAAAAACTCATACATGGAGTTCCTGTATGAGTTTTTAAGATTTTAAATTATTTTCTCATGACATGCAGTACTTTGACACTTATTTTTTGAATATTTCTATGCTGTATTCTTTTTTCAAAAATTTCTCGATTTGTATAAAATTGATGAAGATGTAATGAAAGTGTGAAATCATAAATGACTTCTCGTAAAGCTCGTTAATCAAACTTCAAAATTCTGTTTTGAAATATCTATTGACCAAGCAAGACCAGTAATATTTGTCCTTTTTGTCATTTTCTCTTTTCCATCCTTTCTTTCTTCCTGACTTTATCTTCTATCTCCTTTAATTCCCCCATTTATGCCTTTTAAAAAAAAAAAAAGTCATTGAATTCCAAGTTCAGGAATTAAGTTTGAAGAATTAAACCTGTAAATTCTAGCAGAAGACAAAGAGAATATAAAATATGCAATGGATTTCTACAGGATAAATCTGGAACAAAAGATGGAATAAAAGAATGAGCATTCCGAAAGTTCTGGAGGAAACATCGAAAAACTCGGAAAGTTTTTTTTCCTGTCCAGATCAGGCGGCAAGAACCTTCATAGCATCATGCATGTGTAATCGTCGAAAAAAAGGTTCAATCAATATATTGCTTTGTTGCACAGCACCAATGTTTTTTAATGCATCGCAATATTATCGGATTTTGAATTGTGAATTGAGCTGATTTTGAAATTCGAAATTTCAATTTGATTATATTTTATTGGCTAATTTGTCGAAGTATCGTAATATCACTTCAAGACTCGATCAATTTCTTGAAACATCATCTTTTTGTGGGTTAACAATTGGAAATTGGAAAGGACTCGTTTCTGGAACTAGTCTCTTCTTAGAAAAATCGTGAAAGTCGAAATGAACTTTGCGATCAAATTGTTTGAAAGGAAAATGTATGAGAATGAAACGGTAAATTGCAGTTAAAAATTTAATTTTATTAAATTAAATTTTTGTTTGCAAATTTTATATTTGATATTTCTTTGTTTTACTTGTTTTTTGCGGAATTTCGAAGCATAATTATATTGAATTATATGCGTCAAATTATGCGTTGAAATGTTGAAAAGAGCCAGGTTAAAAAGAAAATTCAAAAGAAACTTAATTGACCTTTCAGTAAAACTATGTGAAATATGATGTAATCCTTATTTTCATGCATATTTTTCTAGAAATGAACTTAGATTGATTTGCTGAGAAATTAAGCGGCAAAGTTAGATGATAAAGATCGACAATTATGGGATGAATTTATAAATTACATTGAAACAAAGCATGATGCTCTCACGGAAGAAGCAACAAAAAATAATAACATTAAAGTAAGTAATCTTTCTTTCCGTCATTTTTGATTGTTCTGGACAGTTCAAAGTCAGATTCGTTCTCATCGACAAAACAAATTCTGATGGAATAATTTACATAATCATCTAATTAATGATAAATATTTTTCCGAAATCTTTTTTAAATGAAACATTTATAAACTTTTTACAGTTATTGGAGCGTTTGGAAGTTAATCCAAAGTTAATGGAAGCTATGAATAAAGCTGAAAAAGCTACAAATGCGACAGCTATGGACGATTCCCTTGAATTTGCGACGAAAAATTTCTTAGTCTTATACCGGGATTTACCGGCTTGACCGTTTACAGAAATGTAATGATTAATGAAATAGCAAGAGATGAGTCAACTACGGTCACCATATAATATAATTAAAATTTAGTAGATGATATCACGATCATTTTCAAAGCATTTTTCAAGAGTTTGAAGTGAGGAGAAATTTAGAATAAATTTATAAATTTTATTATTTTGAAAGGAAACTTAATTCGATATTCTGAGCATTTTGTGAAACAACTCCTGGAAAGTTTTTATTTTTTTCGTGACAAATATTTGTCTATCCATTATTTGCTTAATTCTACTTTTGTCGTTTATAATATTAAATTTATTTCTACCTTAACTTTTAAAATGTTTTTCATCTCTTTGACGTAAGAATTTCACATCTTTAGTCTGAAATTTTTTGATAATTGGTCTGCTTTTGAGTTATATTGTTTTCTTTTCACTATTGTTGTGTTTTATTTTAAATAAACTGAAGCAAGAAATACTTTAATTCTTAAAACGAATATTTTATCCTTCATTATCAGAGCATTTTGTTTATCATTCAATCAGTCCATTATATTTATCCTGATCTGTTTATCTTACTTTTTCTCTATTATGATAAATGATAATATTATCACTGGTGTTAATCCCCTGTAGCAAAATCATTTTATAATTTTTTCAGATTGTTTAATAAATTCGAGATTCACGTTGCATTTTAAATTGGATAATTTAATATGACCAGTAGCAATCTAACTATTTTTGACATACAAGAAAGAATCTTTTAAGATATTTGTATTTCAATTTTGGATTTATATCTTTGCGAAACCTCTCTAAATAAAAGTTAAATCAAAAATGTGTCACTGTTTATTCAAATTTTTATGATCATTAGATTATCGTATCTGTATTGTGGTATTGTCATTATTTATTTCGTTGAACGAATTAATATCTAATTGTTTAATGACATTTTTATTTAGGAAAAATTGATTATTTAATTTCAGATTATTCGAAAATGAGTAAAGAACAAGCAGAAAGAAGTAGCGAAGAAGAAGAACAAATGCAAACTTCTTCTACATTTGAACCTTTTTTTGAGGTTAGACCCATAGTTTTTTCAGGAGATTCGTCAATTTCGACGACTCCTGGTGCTTTGGTTACCGCATCCACATCCGGATCCGTTGAATCAACGAATCCAGATCTGCCACAACTCCCTGAAAATGTGCCAGCAACAGAACTTTGGGCACAATATATAAAGTGCCTAATGATGGCTGCACCATCATCCAATGTAGGACGAGTTGAATTTCAAGCAACATAGGATTGGAAGCAGAGAAATACTTGGAAAAACTTCTGAAAATATTACCAGATTGTTGTTTAATCAAACTTTTTTTTCCTAATTTTTTTAGTGCTAAGAAAAAATGAAGCGTAAAAATATGACTATAACAAGAAGTATATCAATCCTTAGGTAAAATCTGTAAGAAAAATGGCACAGCGCAGATGGTATTTCGAGATTTCTTAAAGAATTAAAGCTGTGCAATTTGGTTTCATTTTTATAAAGAATATCTCCGAAAAATTCAAAAAATTCACTAAGATACATTATAAAATTCATTTTTCATTATCAATCTTAAGTTTGAATTTCTCTCGAATTTCTTTTAAATTGCATTTCTTTTTTTTTTTTTTTTTTTTCAATTTCATTTCATTCAGTTCCCAAATACCAACCAATATCTTTGCAGCATAATGAAAAACAATCCTCATTAATGAATGATAACATATTTAAAATGAAAATTCTTCGCAGAGAAATCATTAGAATTTCCATCTTCGAACACTGCATAATTGCCGTTCCATGCTTTTCGGTTGTTATTTTTGTGTGAATATATTCCTACAGTATTCGAAAATTAAACGCCCAATTTGTTTATTACGGTATCGTCAACAACGGAAGAAGAAAAACCTCTAAGGGTGTCATGTTTCAATGCTGCAGATCAGAATGGAATCGGTGAAGATGAAAGATTTAAAGTTGAAATATTGAAAGCAACTAAAGCAGACGGTGAAATAATATGGACTACAGCTGCACATGTAAGAAATTTGTTTTGTTTATATTTGTAGAAGAATGGTATGTACTGATTAGGTCATGAATCAGAGATCGTTTTAGCATTTTTTTTTTTAAATAATATTCCTTCAAACATTGTTTAATTTTCATTTTTTCTTCATTTTGAGTTAAATTTCATTAAAAATAATAATATTGAATTGAGTTCTTTCTTTTGTGAATTAAGTTTTTTTATTGAAAATTAAAAATATCCGTTTTTTATTAAAAACAAGAAATATTCTCTGACAGAATAATAAGTATCTGTATTTGAGATTTGATTCGTAAAAGCATTTCAACTCCATCATTTTCCTGACCATTCTTTAGTTTAATTGTTATTTCGATTATTTCCATTCTAATAAGCTAATTAAAACTAATTCGCTTATTTGATAATGTAATTAAGGACAAATTTTCTTAGCATTACGAAGATTTAAATCAATTATTTAGACGAATCCTGCAATTTCTGAAGTTCTTTTAGTTACAAGCGTTAGTTCTGATTAGGAAAAGTAAAAAGTCATCAGTAGGATTGAATGAACTCATAAAATTTAATACGGCATTGCAAGGAGCAACAGATGTTTATCGCGGAACTATGACTTCCTCTCAGGTAAACTAAATTAGATGATTAATGTTATCATATCCGATTGTAAACTCTAAAATAATCACTTGGAATGTGATAAGCGAGGAAAAACTAGACCGTTAACCGAGATATATCTTCAAGCATTTCTCATTCGATTTCTTATTTTAACAAATATATTAATATTCACTTTCCAAGAATATTTGTCATCAGAAAGTTCTCCTCATAAACCATCAGAAATTATGCAAAAATGATGGATAGAGATGGATCAAATTTTTCTGAACCTTTTACTTTACTTTCCATTTTCAATCGATCTCTTGCTTCCAATAATTTTTGATCGAAAAACCAAATATAAATATGATCTTTTGTTGTTATAAATGCCGAATTTCAGGCGCAAGAATAAATGAATTATTTAAAAGTATGAAAAAACAAAAGTAAAAAAAAACAACACAACAAAAACCAAAAAAGACCAAATATGCAGCCAATGATTCAGCATAAATTCTAGGATAAGTCAGTTAGTCGCGTCGGAAACTTTCAATATCGTGTAATTTACGCCGGTAGAACCGAAATTTTTCATGCAGAATTTATGCGAAATTTAATTCTGGATCAATTGCCGTCAACAGTTCGCTTTTTCACGCAAGAGACAAAAACTGAACGATTGAAGAGTGTGCTATATGAATTGAAAGAAAAGAGGAGACGTAGACGCTAATTTTAATTTCTTAGTCTATTGGGAGTGATTTTACACAATTCGATTCGCTTATCTGAATCTCTTTCAAGTTGATCTTTTTTTTTTTTTTTTTTTTGCGAAATCTAGAAATTTCAAAATTTTTCTCAATCGCGACCAATTTTGAATGAATTTTTTAAATATTTATTCTCTATTTTCCAATGAATGCAGCACAAAATTTTAAAAGTATTTTTTTAAGAATCTTTAAAAAAAGAACACTTTTTAGTTCCTCTTAAGAACATGAAAATTCTCAAATATCATTGTGTGATTTATTTCTAGCATTGTGAATTTCTAATTTCTGAATCTTAAAAATTCCTTATATCTGATATCTAATATTTCATATATCTGACATTATTTGACATTTCTGACCTCCAAGAATTTCTAATTTTTGAAATGATAATTGCATATTGCTTTTATCTAACAGTAATTTACAAATTATATTTGCATAACATGTATAAATCCCATCCCTAAATTCCTTTACTCCAATGTGCAATAACTGCCGTGATTCAGAATCGAAAAAATATTATCTTCAGAGGGATGACATGCAAGAATTTCGATCATTGATCTGAGAAATACAAAAGTGCTTTTTGACATAAATTTTTGAAAAAAAATTCATTTCGTTTCTTCTTATATTTTGGTCTGTTTGAAAACAAAGAATTTGATTTTATGTTTGATTCCCATTTCTGTTTGCACCGTATTTTGAAGTGGAATATGATGCTTACCATTATTTATAAATGTCATCAACACATAGCTATGAAGTAATTCGTCAATTGATCTAGCAATACATTTCATATAGAATTCGATCTGAAGTTCTACTGAATTGTAAGGCAGAATAGATTCCAAAAATATCGGAAATGAGTCTAAAAAGTTTCAGAAAGATGAGTTCTGGGCTTGAATAGCAGCTGTATAAAGAGAATAGTCTGATGGCTAATATCTTATGCTTTTTTTTATGAAAGCTATTACTGGTCATTCGGTCGTTATCCAAAGATGAGTTACGATTAGTTACCGAATTGATTTCGCATCTATCCCTCAAGTTTTATTTTTATTAGCTCTGAATTTATGCCGTTCAATCTCTTTTTTTAAGATTACAACTAGTTTAGTCTTAAGTGTTATTCACATTAAGCTGTACATGAATTGTACCTTGGTTTTTTATTTGTTACTAACTATACTCAGCGTGGCCAGTCCACATGAATAAAGATGTCTATTCACTTACTTTTACCTGTCACCCTCTGACAGGTAAAAAAAAAAAAACAAGTGGATATTCGAACGCAACATTATATCGAAATTTCAAAGCAATCGATGGAAAATTTGCAACGTTGTATCAAAAGCCACAACAAACATCTACATTTTTATTTATATAGATGAATCGCTCTATTATTGTTCCAAAAATATATCGTAGGGAAACAAAATTGCGTAATTGTCCTGCGTTAAATAGAGTGTATATGTAGTTCCCGGAGAGCTTGTGGAGAAGATTTGATGGTTCAGGGTAAATTATTTGAGAGATAATTGGTAGTGGTATCTTTACGGTGATAATTGATTTGCTTAAAATGACAATATTTTTGCGGGAATATTTAAAAATTATTCAGAAAAACCCTTAAGTTACTATAATAAAGTGCAAGTTACATTATCATTCTTTTTTTAACTTGTCATGTGATAATGTAAATGAGATCTGGTTTACAGAATATAATTGATGGTTTTGATCTGTGATTTACGTAATTGGTATTGTTCTTATATATATGACCACTGCTTTACTAAAGTGAATCTTCAATTCTTTACGTTTTCAAAAATTTGAAAAAGGCTTCTCTTTTCTCGTGTATTGATTTCTAAAATAGCGATAAAGGAACATAGGCGAAACGGTTCGAATTTCAAGTTTTTTTTTTCTTTTAACATCTCTCATAATGATGGAAATAGCACTGATGATTAATAATATTTCAGTTTGCTATTATAAATTATACATTAGTTCTTGAGAAATTACGTACAAATCAATTTACTCTGTCATTATGGTAAAGTACATCTACGATGACATTATTTTAGATTGGAAAATGTTGATACAGCATGTATTTATAATTAATCGAGCTGGAAGTTTGATTTATGATTGGGATGGCAAGAGCGATTGCACAGGTATTGAGAAGACATTTAGTTATCCTCTCGATATTGTCCTTGATATTGTTGACCAAAAAGTAACCGTCGTGTTTGGTGAACGAGATGGAATTGGTCTCAGGTTTATTCTTGTTTTCTCATGTTTTTGGATTTTAGAAAGAAAACATCAACTTATATGAATGGTTAGCAAGCGAGTTGATTTTAAAAATAATTATCAGAAACTCGAGATATCTTCTTGTGCATTTTTTTGACCATTTTCCTCAAATCTTTTAACAGTAACAAAAACCCTTCCAATTTTTACTAGTATTTGCCAATCAGGCTATTGTTAATCAAGCCTTGACTGTTAATGGAATCCTTCAAAGCAAATTCATTCAAAATTTAATTGAAATTCACTGTTATTTCAAGTTTCAAGTTACATATCATACATAGCAGATAATTCATAAATTAATTCAGATACACAGTTTCTGCAATAAACGGCATCCCAGTGCAAGCATGTAAAGTAATATTTGGCGGTGTAGAGAAGATGGTACTAGACATTATCCAAGACGAAGCCAACTATCCCCTTAGCATACGTTTCCAACCGCCAACAATTACAACAAATGAAAAAATCATTCTTTCCAGTACATTCCATTCACTCTACACAATCGCTGCTCAGCTAAGTCCCGTTATGAAAAGTTCTGGCATTGAAGTTCTATACACGAATCATTTCAAGTAAGTGTATTTTGATGTTTTTTGTTTTTATGGATGACTTTTGATATAAAATGCATGTTACGAATTTTAGTTCTTTGTTCGATTGCATCCGTTATTTAAATTTAATTTTGCAGAATGAACTGGAACCAGTTAGTTTTTCTTTTTGCAGAATCCTCCAAAAATTCATTTAGTATCCTCGCTTTAAGAACCAACTATGAAAATCATGTTAAGTGGTTGAAGATATAAAATAATTATTTCAAACAAATAGTGGTAAGAAATAAATACTTTAAAAAATGACTTAGGAGAGCTAATTTTTATTTAAAATTTCGGAACTTATCCTCATGGCAGCAGTTTTTCCGTATAGCATAGCAATATTGATCACCAGGCTTTGTTAAATACTTTTTCAACGTCATGAGATATATTTTGTTTTCTCTTTTTTGTGATCAGTGCAACTTTTAGAACTTTTAATAAGGAGATGGTATTCAAAAAAAGAAAAAAAAAATTGATGAGAATGTTTGATTGAACGTTGGGTAAAATTTTATGTTGATGTTTCAATATTAAAGAAAGATTATTTTGTAGGCTTTACTGCTACCAATCGACCACAGGTGTAAAATTTGTCGTGGTTGGTTCGTTATCACTGAATAGTGGCGTTGATGGACTTTTGCGACGGATTTATGAACTTTATGCCGATTTCGCTCTGAAAAATCCTTTCTACTCTATCGATATGCCGATACGATGTCAAAGGTTTGATGATGCAATCCGGAACCTCATAGAAAGGCAAGACAAATTCAGTATGTTGACAATTTGAAAATTTGTATAGACTGAAGTTTTTTTAGTTAAGGCATTTAATTTCTTTGTCTGTTGTTATAGTCTGGAGTAGTTATATTTTCAAAAATTATGTATGGAACCTGACAAATATTGTTTCTGTCATGAAGAAATTTTCTTCTTTTTCTATCTGAAACTTATTAAAAGTGAAAAATTGGTTCTAAATATCTTTGTTGGCACTAAACAAAAAAAAAAGATACACTAAACAAAGATATACGTCATATTAAAATTTTTTTTTCTGTTACATCAACTTGAATAAATTATAAGCCTTTTACTCCCAAAATAAATGGTGAAAGCCAGTTCTGCATCTTTTATATTTCGTTTATCTGGATTTATAAACTTTTCTTAACCTTGTAATTACTAATTTTTCCAAAAGCTCATGTTCTTTTTTAATTGCTTCAGCAATTAAATCCGTATATGTATGGATTCATATTAAAAGAGATGTATTAAAAGATTTGATAGAAATTCATAGTTTGATAGATCTCTTTTAAAAATTTAATATAAATTATTTGAAATATTTTTCATATTTTGCTTATCTAAATATGATGTGGATAGTATTAAATACATAGTTCTGCGATCGATTGTATCCGTTATTTTATTTATTTTTCTGTTTCAGTTTTGTGTGAAATTGTTCGTTCAAAAACGATTGCTATTTATGGTTTTTATAATTAATAAGTTATGCATTATTTTTTGCTCATGAAAGTTTATTTTCAAGCTCTGTGTTATTGGTTCAATGGAAGTTAAAGCCATTTTTTTTATATTTTTTTCAAAATTTTTAATGAAATTTGCAGAGTATATTCATATCAACAGTGCGCGTTTTTCTTTAACGTCAAAGCAGTTTTTGTAATAATTCAAAAGTTTCATAATTTAAAACATTGTTTTACTAAAGCAATTCAGATGGATTGAATAAAGAACTGATTCGATAAGATTTATACATCATCTTCACTAAGAGATTATAAATTAGTAGAGTAATTCGATATCAAAATTTCAAAAATAATTCGCAAAACCTTGGATATAGTAGTTGCTCCATTTTAATGGAAATTTGTTTTGATTGAGGATAGAATTGGTTTGATAAACATATATATCAGATTTGTGGGATTTTAATTAAAATGTTTGACCGTGTAAAAATGACGAATTTCGTGATAGCATTGTTATGGGCTAGAAGATCCAGATACATGCGATCATTGGCATAATTTTTTTTAGAAGTCAGGCAAACGAGCCCATGTACTGACGAAATAAGGATCTAGTTCACATATGGATACAAGTTTTTCGTTTCTAAGCAAAATTCCAGATCAAGAAGGATACATGGTAGTTTCAACTGGTTCTGTTATCAAGGTTTATTCGTTTTTTGAATAACATTTACATCTAACCTTTTTGTTTAAATAATTTTATATGCTTTGTCAAAGGAATGATTGGACAACTGTTTCAAACAAAATGAGTAAATAGTACCTCCGGTTTATTTTTATTAATTTTCATTGTTTAAAATAAATCCTTTATAATATACCGAAATGCTTTCAATAGAGACATAAATTAATACGATTTGTGAAAAGATGCAAAAAAATTGCAGTCGTAATGATGATAATGATTCATTTTAATTTTTTTCTAGTTTGCATGGATTGAAAATTAATGGATGGAATAAGTTCTTTTAATTTAAAACTGTAGGTTAAAAAGAATTTTATCTCATTCAAGCAGTAATTTTTTAGAATCGTTTATTATCATCTGCTAATTTCAAAAAATATCTGTTATACATCATGTGCTGACTGTTTATTATTCAATATATCAATCTGTACTGACCAAAAAAGAAAAAATGAATATTTTCTCCGTTTCAGCTAATTTGCTGATGTTTCCTATAGTTTTTTCCCCCTTTTTTTTAAAATATACATCTCAATGACTTGAAAATGATTGTTGAAATTTGGAAAGGAAACGGGAGGCAAATGAATTTTATCATTACAATTTTTATCTGCGATCACAGCCTGTTTCAATACTTTTCCAAATTTCAGCAATCATTTCCAAGATGCTGAAATACATATTAAAACCATTAAGAAGTATCACAAGTTTAGGAGAATTGTATTTCGCTTGCAGTTCATTTTAGAATAAAATAAAATGAAGATTAGATGAAAAAAATCGAAATTCCATGCGTTGCATATAAATTACATTAATAAAATGTTGAAATTAACTGCTTAAGCAATCAACCATTTGGTTCTACTAGTCTTTCCTCATAATAATTGATTGTTCACTTTTTTTTTCGCAACTTCCTGTATCTCTCCTGAACTGCTTGGAATTTTCTATGATTTTCAAAAGTTACAATGCTTCAGTCAGATGGAGAACTGGAGAATGACGAATCACTAGCAATGAATGTCCAGAAAATGTTGTCTGTTGGCGAACCTCTTGCTCGCATCGTAGGAAAAATTGAGAAAATGATCATTACATACCCAGAGCACAATCTTGAAGTTGTTCGAAGTGGCAAATATGTATTCATTGTGAAAAGAAAAACAAGCAGTTAGTATGAATAATTCACGGCTTTCATGTTTCCGTGTATGTGCTTTTAGAGACTTTATTTTATGAAGTAAAGCCATTAACATCTTCGGCAAATCATTGTAGAACAAATCAAATAACTAATATATGACTGGTATATTCCTTTTATACGATGTTCCTTTGATACTTGAATTTATTTGATTAACACTTAGATTTTGTTGAAATATATTGTACGCTGAAAAATCTGAAATTCCAATCGGAAGCCTTTCTCTTAAGTTTGTTAATTTACAATGAATTTTGTTGAATTTGTAAGAATAATTGGAATATTTAATACAGTTCTGTTTTTAATGAAATTTGTTTTTCTGTTCTTCCCCACATTTCAAAATATACCATATACGTACACTACCTTAATTTTATTAAGTTTTAATATAATTAATGTGTCAAAGATCAGAAAGTAACGCATGAAAAGACGAAATTACATTTGAACTCATGACTCTGCTTATCTCATGGTGATCTATACAACTGATGTCATTTAATGGAATGATTCCTTAACTGAAGTTTCTGAGTACACATCCTCTTGATAAAAGAGATCTTTCCAACCAGTAAGATTTCCAGTCTTCTGTCTAGAATCCTTGCGTTGCTAAACATCTCAAAGATTCTAAAGTCGACGCAACAGTCGCAATTTCCGCTAATTTCTTCAGATAACTTCCAATCATCTAAAAACATTCTGGCATTGTATCGTGCAAAACATCGCAAAATACAGCCCATTTATTAAAAACATTTAGACAGAAATAATAGAAATAATAATGTGTATAGTATAAGGAACATAAATAAAAGTATAATAATGCTTCTCATAAAAAAAGAAATGGATGAGAAAAAGACTTCCTCAGAAATAAGGAATAAGAAAATTCGGTAGTAATAATAATAATAATTGGAATAATAATAATAATTGTAATAATAATAATATATATCTTCCTTGTTTCAAAAATGCAGAAAACAATGAAAGTAAAAAATAAATTAATTAAGAGCACAGATGAACAGACAGAGCAGTAGTTGATAAGACATGAAAAGGAAAGAACTGAAAAAGAGTAAAATACACTGGCCATTTGTGGACTCCCAAAATGAGAAAAGTGGTAATAAAAAGAGGAAAGAGCTGTGCATAACACGAAATTTTATTATTTTTAGATGATTAGCAGTGATTTCTCGCAGATATCACAAATAAAATATGTAATCCAAAGAAAAAAATACAATAAAGGATAAGAGGACTGAAGATGGGGAGGAATATTAACGTAAAATGAACCAATCAGATAGAATATAGTTATGTTTCGAATTTTTGAGAAGAAAGTAAAACAGACAAAAATATAAGAAATGGGATGGTTTGTGATTTCGGGTTGAGGCAATTTCTGCAAATTTACAGGAATTATTTTGAAAAAGAAAAGAAGAAAGGGGAGAAGATGAAACAGATGTACCATGATTTTAAAAGAATATATGATGGTGCATGCATGATATATATCACGATGTTTATACTTATTATATACAATAATAATATACAACTGAGGGAAGCGGACTTAACAACTAACTGGATGATATTCATTCAGTGAAAGATCGAATGAGAAAATAGCAATAAAATACCACAAATCGTTTTGGCACTTGCGGACTGCATGTGTACAGGAATAAAATTACTATTCAAAGAATTTAAGTACAAAAGAAGTATGATTCAATAAAAGCAAGAGAGTTCGAAGGGAGTGGAACAATAGCAATGGAACTATGATAAAAATACAACAAGTTGTAAGCAATGGAATTTCATTCAAATTTGGCCAAAGTTTGTTAAATTATAATGATCTGTTTGTTGAATTCAGAATACAATATTATTTTATCACTGATAAATGATAGAAGAATCCTGGTAAATCTTTTTTCACAAACATTTCGCATGATAATTAGAGAAATTGGAAACTTCCATGTTGAATTAACTGCAATCAATACGGATAAAGTGCGCAGAAGGCTGATATGATTTGAATCATTACGCATCAGTAAAAAGGTATTATTTCCAGAAGTAGATAAAAAGAAAAAATTGAGAACAATTGTAATTACTTTATAAAATTCTATTATTATTATTCTCAAAAAAGTTTGAAAGCATGTCAGTTTATAAATTTGCTGTTTCAACGAAAAAAAAAAAACGGGAAAGTGAAGAGATGAACTAGAAAATTTAGAATAAAAAAAATTCTTTGCAAAGAAAAGCAGATAAAGGGAAGGTACACGCAGTCCATTTGTAAAACTTCTGATTGTCCTTTTGTAAATCTTTACAATTAAAATATGATAAATCATAATTAGAAGAACTCGTGAAAAAAGGAAAGGAAATTGACAAGAATAGAAAATTTATAGAGAAAAAAAAAGAAAAAAATCACAAGTGATACATTATTTATCGCAGAAAACTCAAAGAAATGCATCCTGTATAGGAACTCAAATATATAATAAAACTGAAAGAGGACGAACTGATTGCATTCTTATAGAAACAAAAAAAGTCCAATTTTTTTCTCCGTAAGTCTTTTCCGGAAAAGAGAATAGACTTTTGCGATGAATTCATCGTTATATGATGTTGTGCCAAATGCGCTTTTCCGAATATTATATCCATCATATTACGACTGCGCAAATAACAATGCATCTAGTATTAGTGCTACCCCAAATGCGATACCAGCAAAAAGCAACTGAAAAAATGTGAAAAATATCACTTTCAGACCCAAGTTTATGTCAAGACATATGTTATCACAAACTATCTTTCAAAATGCTAAAATACAAACGTTTAACTATCTCACTATTTGTTTCTTTATTCCAATTCTTGTTAGGCTATAAAAAACTGATTAAATTCCTTATCTGAAAAACAGTTGAAGTGCCTATTATAGTTATGCACAAAATTTTACCATGTCAAAATTTCGAATATATAATTAATACTATAATATAAAAACTGGCAAAATAATAATAAGCTGGCGCAGGTCATGATAAGATGGCACAAATGATGATAATCGTTGAAAATTATGATTAACCAGTTTTAGTAAACAAAATATTAAACTTTCTTAATCCCGTGATAAGTTGGAGAAGTAACATTAATTTCACACTGCAATATAAGAGACAACTCTTTTCACAGCTAATTCAAATAGGAAATCAAAACCAACCAGGATAACGAACGCATAATGCTTGTCAGACAAAATATGATATTGGATCCATTGTACATTGCTAATATCCTGTGCACGAATAGCAAGCATCTCTTGCTCAGTTATTTCAAGAGCCTTTTTACGAGGTATTACAGCCAACGAAGGCGTTGCAAATTGTATAGCGGACGGTGCTGAAACGCTTTCAATTCCATCTCTGATCCGTACACACTGAACACGAAGCTGAACACTCTCAGATGTCGAAAGTGAGTATGACGTGGACATACCTTCATATGCCTAAAAAAAAGTTTGTCGCAATCATTTCAAAAATAATTCGAGCAATTTAAGTGACTAGATTCCATGACTCAATTTTTCCTCATTTCCAAATTTATTTTCAAATTGCAATCATATAATTTAAGTATATTTTTTAAACTGCGACTGATTAATACTCATAATGAAATTTCCCAAATTACACTTCAGAAATTGCCAAATCAATTTATAAAATACCACTAGAAAAATTATTAGTTTCTTCTTAAGTATTTAAAAAAAAAATTACTGTTTTCCAGATATTGTTCGATCGTTCGAGAGAATTTCGAGATGCAACTTGAAGCCGATACAATAACGATTCTTTACCATTTGCTGAAGATATGCGAACCGGTGACCACTCTATCTTAAAAATACGACATGGTGAAATAAAAATAAAATCAGAATATGACATGATATTATCTATACCTTACAACTACTTGGAAATGTGACGTACAAAAGCTTCCTTATGTTTCAAAATAATTTCGATGTTTCATGTTAATTACATAAATTATAAATGAAAACTACTGTATTTTAAAATTTACTTGCATCCTTATTATTTTATTATATTCACTTCAATTTAACGTTGTTTATATATTTTTCATTCATCCTCATTGCTCTGATAACATAGAGTAATTACGTCCATTTTATCGCAGTATAGTCATAAATTTAATGATAATCTAAGCAAAATTTTTTCATGCAAAACTTGATTATTTGAAACGTATTTTACCATATCCTCTTTTTCTTACTTTTCATGTTATATAAAACGAACGGTTAGATATACCTACCGTTTTTTCTTTTCTTGATAAGAAAAAAGCTGAATACATGGTTTTTGCAAATAAACTGGAGTTTACCTGGAAAGAACCTGATGCAACTTCCGTTACCGTCGGTGCAGATCGTATTGTTGGCGGTGGCAGTTGTTCCGTTGAAAATTCAAATGGTGAAGACCACGGACCGGCACCCGAAATTCGGGACGAACAACGAATACGGAAACGGTATTTTGTACTTTCATTCAAATTACGTACTTTTGCATAACGATTATCGCCTTCATAAATCTGCAGAATAATAAAGGCTGAATAGTTGTAAATCATATGGAAATTCTGAAAAATTCATAGAAAATACGTGAATAGCGAGAAATTGTGATGCAACTACATGGATGTATTTTATATTTTTTTTTTTTATGAAAATTCCTAATTACTATATTGTAAACTACATTTTATTTAAATTGTAAGTTATATTAACCGGTGAAAATTTGCCGTTATCATTTTCTTTTTCTAAATAATAGTAATACTGCATGGTAGTTGATGCAGATGAATTTCCAGATGGTTTCCATTTCAGCTTCAAATAATTCGAGCCTGCTTCGGAACAGAGCAAATTAGGAGGTTGCGGAGGAGGTGCCAGTGTTGTAGCTGTTATCCACGATGGGTCACCTATCCCAATAGCATTTACGCCACGAACCGATAACCTAAAATTACTATTATTTGAGGGAGAAAATGTGATAATCTCAAACTGAGACTATAATATCTCATAAACGAAACAATTAAAATTTTAAATGTATTATATCTTTGGATAAAATAACATTTTCAAGAGAAAATCTGAGCTTGCTTTAACATCGTGAAAATAGTATTTTCTGGAAAACAAAATCAACCTGTATGTGTGACCGGCCTCAAGTGAATCGATGATACATTCGCATATGGATGCTTCTTGTTGTATCAAGCGAATTTCATTATCAGAGGAATCAAACACACGAATATTGTATTCGAAAATTTCACTTCCGTTGCAACAAGGCGTTCGCCATGATACTTGCAGCTGCCTACAACCTAAAACCATTTTGATCTATGGAACGACATGCGTAAATATCCATGCTAATTTTTTGAATTCGAATGCATGCCAATCAATTCTATAAAAGTGCACATAAATGTTCAAATTCTTTTATATTGTATTACAATTTCATTCCGATAGTTTGTAATATAAAAAAAATTTCGATCTGCATCAAAAATTTTTTAAAATTGATAAAAAATATACCTTGTGGAAGAGCATGAAGACTCAGTGGAGCGGCAGGTGAGCGGGGAGGAATAGAAACATAAATGCATTCACTGGGAATACTGGTACCACCGCTATTTACTGCTGACACACTAAGTTGATACTTACAACCAGGTTGTCCTTCAGCTACACTAATACTTAGCACTTCAGCGTTTTCACGTTTCATTGTCCAACCGCAGTTCGTACTAGTCGTCTGATCGTTGTCATTCTTAGATTTTGATCTAAACTTTTCAATTAATAATGGCTGAATTCAAAGATTAAGAGCAGTGTCTTCAGGAAATCTTATTTTAAACTCACAGAAAATGATAAAGAAAATAGGAAAATAATGCAGTGATATTTAAGAAAATAAGAAAACTAGCACTTATGTAATATATATTTACTTAAGAAACTCACTTCATGCAATCCGAAGCGAAGTAAAATAATAAGTGCTTTAAATTAAAAAGTGCAAACTACAAACTAAATTTAATGAAAGAATGTGATTTTCAAAAATTAAGATATATGATATGGAAGTTAAGTGAGCAAAAAGTAGTGGGAACAACCAGATTTTTTGACATGACTTAATTAAAATAAAAAATTTTCAAAACTGACGTGGGTGAGGATGAAACAAGGATTCTTTCTATAATATATTCTATAATGGGTGCTCCATTAGTACTGTTTGGCGGCGACCAATGAAGTACATTGTTAGTATCAACATGAACATCAGTTGGAGGTGATGGTGGCTGTGCGGCAGTTCTTCCAATAGCTACTCTACTCCATTCACCCTCCAGACGTGTCCCATCAAACGAAACAGAAACGGCACGCACTTGAACTTCCATCTCTTCACCCGGGGCACAGTTTGATAAATCAAACATTGTTGCTTCACCTAAGAAACGAGATTGATAATTGATATTAATTACAACATTAAATTATAAAGATTATAACATTCGATAATATCACTGAAAATTAAACTACATCGCTACTTCAAACTGTTGTAACTTCTGATTATTTATAAGAACTGTCGATAAAAAAACTGGATAATAAAAATTATAATAAGCATTTTTTTTCTCCTTAATTAAAATAACTAATTAAAACGCCATATGATACTGTATAGCTCAAATCAAAAATTGAGGAAAAGTTTATGAGAATCATGATGAAAAAAATCTATTTAACATGCATTCAATTTGCATAACTCAAGTTGCAGTAATTCCTAGATAACTGCTGTTACTTATAGGAATATTTAAAAAAAAAAATTGTTTATGAGTTTGAAAACAGCAGCTTTCTAGGATAGTATGCGATAATAAATTCATAACATTTAGAACATCACTTCCCAAAACTTATTTCAAAATTTTATTCTGATCAGAATTTGCAAGAAAAAAATAATCTATCAATACATATATTCAAATAAATCTTTTGATGGTTCTTTTGCTCATTCTATAGAAATGCGAAAATTGCCCTAACCTTGATAAATGATACTGGAGGGTTGCAGATTGACACGATGAAGCTGATAGATTATCGGAGATATTACATTATCTGGTGGATTCCATTGAACACGCAAACAACCTTTCGAGATTTCAGTAACTATAGGTGCTGCACACTGTCCCGGAACTGATATGACACGTTGTTTTTCTTCTCGTCGAATACGCAAAATGTCACTCCATCCACTCTTGAAATTGCACATAATAAAAAGCAAGAATACGATGACCATGAATGATAAAAAATGATTCACTAATTTTTTTAAATTAGTGAAATTAGTGAATCTTCACTTCGATCCACTAATTTTTTAAATTCATTATTGCAACAACTAAAAAAAAAAAAAAAAGTTAAACTTAATTTTATTTATTCAATTGATTACTTGACAAGCAAATTTCAAAACATTCAAAAAAGATACACTCTTTGAATCTTCTTTCTATTGGAATTTACAGCAAAAAACATAAATGTTGCCAAATTAACTACCTGTAATTGTTTCTTCAATGCAGCTACTCGGAAAGCTCGCATTTCATGATCACGAATCTGTGTACTTGTCGCGTTACCTCTGTATACCACAATCCATGATTTCTCATCTAAGCTACCTTCTAGCAGGAAACCAAGATCTTTTTCATTCATACGTCCCGTTTTCCAACCAATTTCGAGACGTACTCCACTGTTTGAAATAATATGGGGACGCGAAGGTGTTGGAGGCGGCGAACCGGGTATATTGGAAGGCGAGGATGGAGTTCGAACAATAAGAGTTTCAGATGGCTCACTGTCACCAGCGTCATTATGAGCGATTAGACGAAAATGATATTGATGATTGCTATAAAAATAAGCAAACAGTAATATACAGAAAACTACTTATAAAAAATTACTATAGATTGTTTACGGGGACCCATTGAAAAGCATACAAACAGAAATATTTTTGAAATCTTTTCAAAATTATTTTTACAGGACATACATACCTTACAATGTTATTCACACTGACTGAAGATAGCTGGGAACGTTCGCAAACAATTGAATATTCATTTGTTCGAATATCAGACATCTCCAGCTAAAGTAGAATAACAGCAGAAATCAATTTTTTTTTCTTTTATACTGTAACGATAGAATATTTAAGCTATAAGCCTACAAATTTTCTGTGATTTTTGAACTAAGTTTAGTCCTTCGTTAAGAAGCCTAACAAATATAGCGCACTGAAAAAAAAAAAAGGAAAAAAAAAAGCCACATCCTTGAAACAGATCAGATATTCCCCATTCTTCTTGAAAGCTTATTGCATGAAATATATTTCAAAAGATTCATATTTCTAGGTTAAAATTTTCATTTAAAAGAAATAAGAATATCAAATAAAATTTCAAATAGCTGAATTATTTTCATCTCATCTAAATTAGAATTGAACATATTGAATTTGGTATATATGACATAACGGTCTAAAAGTTAGCTAAAAATTTAAAACCAAACCGTGTAAGAATGTTGAGGTTGCGTATTCCAAGAAAGTTTGATACATTTGGCTGATAAGGAAACAAGCTGAGGACAATGCGGTTGCTTTGGAGGATAGAAAAGCGCTGATGTACAAATGCCAATTGCAGCCGATGGCTGTGAATCTCCATTATTATTTGTAGCAATCAAACGGACTCGATATCGTGTTGATGGTGTCAGATTTTTGATTCTGAACTGTTCTGCTAAGCCTTCATATACTGTTTCGAAACCTTCTTCTTCCTGTTGACCGCCCTAGAAATAAATGAACGGTATAATTAACTAAAGCATTACTATTATTATAAAAAATTTAGTTATATATTCTTGCTGCTCGAGAATAACATATCATGGACGACACTGCTTAAAAGAAATTAAAAATCACAAAAAAATTAGAAAATTCTCGAGAAATACATATTTTAGCTATCTTTAAGAATCATAAGCATCGGAAAGGCATAAAATAATATCAATGAGCTAGTGAAGCTAAAAGTACGAATAATTTGTTTGGAAAATGATCTGGATTATATGAATATTAAAATACAAGTGATGCAACATGAAAAACATTTTATCATTTAAGACAATCAATAGGATATGAATTGTTGCTGACTTATGCAATCATATTTATACAGTTAATAAAAACAATTTTTTGTTAACGCTATTTGTTATTCGAAAGTCCAGTTAAACTTATTTACTTCCTAGCTCGTCTGTTAAATCACAAAACTTACAGATGCCAATTCTAGGCGATAGCATGTAATCGGTGAACCGTTATCAACAGTCGAACGCCATGAAACGGTAACTGAATTATACGTGCGTGAAACTAGACGCGGAGGATGCGGAGATTCTGGTACCGTTGTAAGGGTTCGAAATTTTACGGCTGTTGATGGGCTGCCTTGTAAACCACGTTCCTCTAGTGAAGCTCTCAACTGCACATAATATTCGGTATTTGGTCGAAGGCGACATAAACGTACTCGGTTACCCGAATCAGGCTCACATCTGTTAATTTTATTCAAAAAATTATGAAACAACCATAGTTGAAACAAACTCGTTATTTCCAAACATTCAAATAATGTTTTTTTAAACTTCTGAAATTTTTCAGAAAACCTTTAAAGAAAATAGAAACATTAACAAATTTAAATCACTTTAAAAAAATATATAAAAAAGGAAAATAGCAACATGAGGAAAGTAGAAAAACTTCTCAAAAAAAATAAATGTTCTAAGCATTTTTAGCATTTTCAATGTCCTTAATTTAATACAGAGTGAGCTTTCATTTATTTATAGGGAAAACAGGGAATAAAACTAACCTATAGCTACTGACAATACGTCCAACACTTTCGAAAAGGACAATGTCGTAAGTAAATTCGGATGCGTCAATCTGCGGAAACGGTCCACCCGGTGCAGATGCCTCCGAGGTATCCAATTCCTGCCATGCAATATCAGCTTCTTTTGCTGCTACTCGAAGAATCTGAAACCCGAGCAAAATGGAAGACTTTAAATCTACAGAATTTTCTAGATCGAAGGAAAGATGAAGAATTAAACACGAATGTAATCGACATATTTCAATTTCTTTTACCTGAGGAGACTGCATTCGTGAGAGCATTTCGGTAAGCCGTTCCCATTCCTCTTCTTCATTTGCTGAAGCACCTGACTGACTTTGTTCCTGAATATGGATTTCAACACCTACTAAATTAATTCAACTAAGAAAAAAAAAAACTATTCTGAAATACAATTATTTTTGTGTAGGAAACCAGGTTTACTAATTTGTTGCCTCACGTTAAGGATAGTATTTTGGCAGACATGTCAATCTTTGTTTTCAGTTACATTCAAGATCATGCGGATATGATAACATCTCAATTTTTTCTTCGTCAAGGAGTTTTTGTTTTTTATAATTTTTGTTTTTATGATTTACATGCATTGTGATAAAGTCAAAATAACCGTGTTACAAACTTATCTGCTGCTTCTAATGATCTATAGGATATATACTTACATGATCGTCAGCACTATTCGTTGGCACCTGTACTACATGTGGCCCGTCAAACTTCTTCCCATGTGGCATCCAAGTTTTTCGAAGACTACCTGGAAAATAGCAGGAATTTATGCAAAATTCATACTCTGTATTACACATACTTATATTGGTTCTTTTTTTTCCCGACTTAATGGGCATGGCTTCTAAATTTATGTATATCATAACCCGTTCCAACTGCTTTTGTACAGTATGTACATCTGAGTGCAACTTTCTATGTGGTGTATTGAGCTTTGATTTTTCCTTTTCTCCTAGCTTTTGTTTTACTTATTCTTCAAAACTAAATTCTAAATAAATTTAGAATCATTTCAATTTGAGCCATTAATCTCAAAGTTCTTGGAATTTTAGATATACCACCAAATAAGAGAAAAGATATCTGCGATGGGAATATATTGAATAAAAAAAAAAAAAAAAAAAAAAAAAAAACGAAAATTTATGGAAAAGTGTATCTACCTTCACTAAAATCAGAATTGTTATGAAGAGGATACGGCACAGCAGGAGGTGGATATGGAGGCACGATAGGTGGTGAAGGTGAATTATGCGCTAATGATTTCAGTGATGTTGTCGCACCCGAATTATGGAGTGGTGTATTTGAACTAATCGTTGCTGGTGGCGGAACGGTCTAAAAATCATAAAATTTATTAAAATTATTGCATTACAAGGAACTGTTTTCATCTAACCATTGTAGATCCGCATGTTATATCTTTCTTGCTCTATGAACATGAGAAAGTTGGAATAAATTTTTGGAAATTTTCTTTTTCTAATCTATAGCAAGGAAGAAAAATAAATCTCGTTCATTCTCAATCTACAGAGAAGTGTTCTGCAAACGGACAAAAAAGATTTTAGCGATAGGGATTATATAAAATTAGTTTACTCTCCTCTTCTTCATTTTTTTGTACTTTCTAAAAAAAATTGCAAAACATGAGGTACAATTTTTCTAAATTATTTTCTTTAAAATTAGAATTTTTTAGTTCAGTGTTTGAACTTTCCAACCGAACTTTTCAATTCACATAAATAGTTATTTTCAGAATGAAGATCGTTTATTCAATATACTTCAAAACTGCGAACTAGTAGATGCCCAGTTAGATTAGTGAAGGGATGAAATTTTATGCTTTATAAGGAATGAAACAGATCAATTCTGCAGTTAACAAAATTGAAATATTTCATATATTTATATAAAGAGATTTTCTTTTGTACTGATTTAGTCATTATGGATCTAAGTAGATTAAAAAAAAAAGGCCAGTCTATAAAGACAATACTTTCACTACCTATCCATAGTCCTTTGTCTCTGGCAAAGTTAATTTATCAAAATAGATTAATATATTCTGTAAAAATACTGTTTTCAGTACTTTTTTTTGATGGTAATAAATGAATTAAAAATTCTAGGAAATACAGGCAAAAATGGATGAGTAACCTACTTTTATCTCAATCTTCTAAAATAAACCGTGTTTCTGTCTGATTTAAAAGCTATTTAACAATTGCAACTCTATTACCTTTTTAAGAGAATGAACAAACCCATAATTTATTACTTTTTCACATACGAATTCTTCAAATTATTTGAACTTTTTTTAAAAGATTCAAATTATTAATTAATATCCTTTGATAACGAAATTCATCGTAACAATGAGCTGCTTTTTTCGTAAATGTAAACCATAATTTTTAGAAAAATTGAAGCAAACCGGTATCAGACGCGATCCAGGCGTAGCTTCTGGTGATAAAATCAAGTGACGTAAGACGCCCTGTAATTTGTCATCAGTTATTACCTCACGAAATCATCAATAAAACTTAAATAGGTGGTTTATCGTTAACATATAGTCGTCCAAGCCAATATTCTACAAGATAATAGTGCAGATTATGAATTACTTTGCATATTCATAAGCTGATTAGGTTTTTGTAAAAATCTAAATCAGCATCAGCACTGAATGATATTATACAGCAAATTAAGAAATACTAGACTGGTTCTTTTATAAAACCAAGAAGGATTTACTTGCTTATCAATGTTAATCAAACCGGATACTTATAATTCTCGAGTTAAAAAATTGAGAAAAATGAAAATCTCCTCAAATCTACTTTTTTATCAATATTTTATAAAAAGGTAATATGATGCGCTGCAAAATCTTCTCAATCTAGAAAGGCTAAAGAATGATTTAAGAAATGCTCTAACACAGCAGAAAAATAACCTGTTCATCGACCATTTGTTGAACCATATGTCCAGGTGGAACATGTAGTGGAAGGGCGGACGGTGACATACCAGCTTGATTTACCATACGCACCGTTGCTGGGCCTTAAAAATTTTTCATTACTAAGGTAAGTCAATTTAGAAAACAAAAGGTTAAATTTGGAGTGAAAGTATTTTTGAAAAATTTTTTTTGCAATGAAAGAAAACAAACAATGAATTTCACCACAAAAAGAAATGCAAAAATAAAATCAAGTAAAACAAGCCTGTGATATGCTGAACGTCGTTTCCTATAACAATTGAAAGGGTCTCGCCGGTTTGTACATGTACAAAAAGATCATTACTACCAATGGAGCTTGGTGCACGCTGTGTTGTACTGATGTTACCTCGTACTGAAATGTGAAACACGTTTTGGATATCCATTTTTCGAAGATTTAAAACTGAAATTTGAAATTTCAATTTACACTAAATTCAAACATAATCTTTCTGATATGAAATAGCATATTTCTGAATCTATATTTTGTCCTAACAGATTCTTTAAGATAGATTTGAAGTGTCGCTATTTGGAAAGAACTAACGCTCATATAGAAAGAGAGACCACCATGACTTGAAAATCAGACGTTTATGAAATATTCATGATTACTTAACTTTATTGAACAAACGAATAGTATTAATGAAGCATTGTAATTCCATTGCTTTCTTGAATCTATATTGTTTTTTATATTACTCAGAATTTCTGAACTGTCCTGCTTTTCAAATCATTATGAGGAAGATGAGAATAAGCATTTAAAGATATTTATTATTTAAATATAATAAAACATCTAAAATGTTCTTCATAGGAAAAAAAGGAAGGTAGTTAAGTTATCCTAAATTGTTCAGAAAAAAAAAAACTGAAACTACTTACAATCTATTTTCCACTGCATTTATAGAAGGAGGGAAACAACCGTCCGAATAAGACAGAAATAATCTGTATTTGAAATATTATGCAAAAATTACCATATATATTTCTTGGGGAAAATAATAGAGTTGGAACTATGAAATTTGAACGTTTCGTTAACTTTTGTATTTGAAATTATGATAAAATATTAATATAACTTCTAGGTCTATGGTAATGGTTATAATGTCTGCGACAGAACTAGACGTAGAAACTAAATCCTTACTTCAAATGATTTCCAAATTTAGATTATGATAAAACAAATACTGACAGATTTCAAGTTCCGCAAAAACCTGAATCTCACTAAAAAATTGAAATTTATAAGTAATTTGTAGCTATTGAATGAAAAACATTTTAAATATTAAGAAAGTGATATACAGAGAAACAATTAAATGTGAGTGCGATTAGCGTGTAGCATATCGTCAGCCCCCCTCCCTGCCCTATCCTCCCGCAACTGCCATAACATTCAAATATTTTTTCCAATCAAGATAATTTTGGTACATTGAAGATTGGGAGAAACGATCAAAACCAGGACTTAGAAATGATGATATATGCCGATAACTGCCTCTATCACTTCAATCGTCTACTATTCTGTACAATGTTGCGCTTCAAATTTTGTGGTGAATCGGTGGATGTCGAATTTGAAATGTATAAATGTCTATTTTTTCATTTATATAGAAAATTCTACAAAAATATGCCATGGATTTCTTTGAATAAACCACTACTGCCCATTTGTTATTCATCTCTTATATCATACAATAGTGTACGAGAGTAGATATCGATGACGTAGTGCTACTTATCAATTATTGAACACATATGCAAATAATTAAAATGGAATGGGACAGATTAAAGAAAATTATCCTCTCTTTTTCAAATCAAAAAAACCACTATATCTCAACAATGTTTTCTGAAATTAGGGACCATATATTGATGAGGAAGATGACCGTTAATAAAACCAAGGAACAAAAACTGGTCATGAATATTTCTGAATCAAGAACATAGCGAGATTTTCGAATAATGAGTGAAGCTAACAACATCCTGACAATCTCGAGAGAAAGTAAAATAGAAACACGATATTCTTTTAATGACAAATAGACATCACGCATTACTGAAGGATATTCGAACGAGAAAATATAACTTCTCGACTGACTTAGAGATCAGCATATAGGCGTAATGGTGTGAAAAAATCTAACTAGAGATAGCAAAATAGGAAGCTTAAAACATTTTGGGTGTACCTAGCATCCAATAACACTGCAAGGAAAAGTCTATACTTAACTATCACTTTATCCTGGAAATTTGATAATAATAATAACATTAAAATTAGAATCTCGATTCTGCAAATACGATAAACCAAAATCGTATGTTTCTTAAAGCAATCTGCTTCAGGAAAAATAAATTTACAAATCGAAATTCCTTCATCAAGAAAAGAAGATCATGCAAATGCTAATATGCAAACCGGTGGAAAATGTGACAATACAATGAAAGATACAGTATAAGGCGGAGAAATGAGTGCTGTTTTCCGAACAAATGTTGCATAACAATTCGAACTAAATAAGATTATTTGTTTTTAATCAAGTGCAATTAAATTTAAATTTATATTCACACAACAAACAATCATCTTTCATATGGACTGGTGTTTCGTTCGCATTACAAAAATGTAGTTACAATTTAATTAATCATAACCACAATGATTTAGTCCAGTAAAATGTAATTAAAAGTATGACTGATTGATTGTTCATGTGACTCTTCAATCAGAATGCCAGTGACAAGTATTTAGAAATCAGACGGAAAATAAGAAAAAAAAAAAGATCCCTAATTTTCCAGAATGATTAGATAAAATAAGCGAATTGAGCAAAAATGCATCTTAAAAAGGATGAAATGGAATAGCTATTTCATATTCATTCAATATTCACAGATGGAAATAACCAATTTTTAAAATTTATTTTTTTAAATTTAATTTAGTAGGAGAGAAATGAATAGAAAAGATAGGAATAAAGATTCATAATTTTCCAGAATTTTTATTTTAAGATGTCATTTTTAAATCATAATTTAAATAGGTAAGAAAATTTTTTCCTACGTCAACAAATAGTAAGATAGGTGAGGAAAAATTTTTTTAAACAATTCCCATAAACATTCTTATTGAAACACTAAATCCATAAAACTCATATAATTATTACTGCTGAAGATAACTCTATCGCTAATAGTTCTGATAGGTTTATTTCATGTTCAACTTTAGTATTCTTCTTTATTGATGATAGTTAATCTTGCAAAATGTATTAAGACAAAAAAAAAAGAAAAAAAAACGCAATAATCAAGCAATGATTAGGCAGAATTGCTGAAAAGTAGTTTACGAAAAAGTATTTCCAATCAGACAAGTTTATCAATAAATATTTTTCAATGAGACAATGCACATCTCAAGATAGTTGTTTCTTTGTCGAATTCCCGAAATACACTTTCAGTTATCCAGCATAGCATTTGTTCATTTATTAAAATAATTTCAGAAACAAAACAGGATATTTTAGGAAATAATTTTATTGTAAATTAAAAATTTGCAACATTGGTTGCAAAATTTTTTAAATCATCCAAATACTGTTAATGATAAAAGACCTGGAGATTGTGGTGACTTGCAGGAGGCATCACATTACGTGATGCGTATGATAACGAATGATTGCATATCAATATTATGCTTCAAACATTTGTTATTTTATGTTTCTTGAAGACTGAATAGGACAGAATACAGCCATAAACTTTGATTTAGTGAAGGAAATCAGTAGTAACAACAAATGAACATACCTTGATCAAAAAACATGGGAATTGGGGAGGTGGAAGACGTCGCAATAGTATTGCAGGACATGAACATTGGCGGTATGGCGTTATTCAGAAGTACTGGATGAGGTATGACCCAAGCGCTCCTTACTCCCACCGGTGCGTCACTGCAAATAAATATAGTAGTAAATAAGCGAAATGAGTATTATTCGATATGAATTTGGTAACCTCTCCGAAATATTAAAATGGACTGAATTTTTTGATTTGGAATAGAAATTTTAAGTTTTCTAATCTGCAATTCAAATTCCGTACATTTTGATCACTTTGATTAAAGAAGATGACATAATTCAGCATTTGGGAAGCAAGATACAATTAAGAAGGAGTGATCGAAGGAGTGATTCGGAGTTTAAAACTCAAACAAAGAGAGTAAAAAAAAAACAGAAAATTGCTATTTAAAAATTTATGCGTAAATTCCATTCAATTTAAATGGGGGATTAATTGAAATTTGATATTTATCTGAATTGGTTTAAAACAATAATTTATTTGAATTAATTTAAAAATAATGATAATAGTTCAATTCTGTCCTTAAGTTTTTATCTTCTACTCAACTTTCAAATTCATTTTTTAACATCAGTAATGAAAAGAATTTTTAATTCATAATATGGTGATAGAAGAAAAGAATCTTGACCTAAAACATATTACCATATCATATTCAACATTGTACTGTTCATAGAAATGTTTGAAAAATTTAGCGTCCAATGAAAAACTAAGCACTGAATATTCGAAATCTTTCTTTGATTTCCTTTATCTTTCTTATGTCAATCATATTTTTTTTCCATTCATGATTTTAATATTAAAGTTTATGAATGAAATCCAATGGTTCTGTACTGTGTTATCAGCGATGTAATACCGAAATGATGACAAACGGTAATGAGAAGCAGATTCTATGTAATTTGTTGAAAATTGTTATTTTTAAATAGTTTTTTCAAGATATGGATGTGTATCCTGCCCTCTTCTTGTCCTCTACCAAAGCATTAAGATGCAAAAATAACGATACTTCTTCGTTTATTACATTAATCATTTCTATACTGTCAACCTTATTTTAATGGACAATAAAGTAGAAATTCACGTCCAGTCATTCCTAACATATTAACAATAATAAGAAGAAAGAAAAGAGTAGGAAGTTAAAAAGAAAAAATGATAAAAAAGAATGAAAAGATGCATAATAATAATGACTTTTGAAATGCCTTTATAAAATTTTTTTCTTCAATTGATGATTCCTTCTGACAATTTTTTTGTAAAACACGAATAAATCAGCGCTTGTAACGGTCGATCAAAGTAAACATCAACTATAACTGGTGTAATTCAATGAATTATTGTTTAGAAATAAAATTAAAAAGGAAAACGGAAAAAATTATTTCAAACTTAGTATCTTCTTAAATATATTCTTCAGGATTCAATACAAGATAATATCAATGCAGGATTCAGGATCCTAATTTTGGTTCAGAGAGAATATATTAAAAGTTAGCCAACAAAATCTAGAACTCATCTACCTTTTTGTCTTTTTTTTTTCGCACCATTAAAATTGCGCTATTACCAATTTCTTTTTTCGTGCTATTATCAATTAATCGTGTTATTATCAGTCATTTTCGCATCATTATCAATTTTTTGCACCAATACAATCGAAGATTGAAACTGCAAATTTTTCATTCAAAATTATATTCTTCAATTTGTATTTCATCCCTTTTCAAGCTATTGTCTTCCTTTATTCCTTTTGATGGATCAGCTTAAATGATATGATTAACTCTTTACTTGTCAACAAAATCAAATTTATAAACTGATCAATACAGAGATTTCAAACTGAAAAACTGTCAAAAAAAAATTTCAAATTGCAAAAATTGTTTAAGAAAATTTCAAATTGTCCGGACTCCAATATTTCACTGACAAACTGATTATCATAACTCTTAAACCTAAAAAATAGTTCTTCAATCGAAAGCAGCTCCTCACTGCTGCCTCGATTCAAAGTTACTTCCTTCTCGCTCTTGCCCCTACTGATTACTTTGATAACTATCTAATATTTGACTGCACCATAATTCAACATGCCTAGAATCCGGAAGATGGTAGGTAATGGAAATAATAATGGCATCTAGAAAATTGTATGTATCCTAATCATACTTTTCGAGAATGTATTTTCATTTCCCATATTTTTAATCACCGAGTATAGATAACAACATTTTTATAATAATTCAATGGATATTTTCCCATCTCTTCATTTCATTGACTGCTGCAGCCAAAATCTTTATCCATATTCTACTCAAGCAAATCAGAAATTAAGGATTTCATACATAAGTAATTCTATCTTTATATAAAGAAATTTTTAAATATGCCACAAGAAATTTGAAAAAAAATAAGCCTCTATAAAGGTACATTTTATTAATTCTATATTTATTTCACCGATGAAATCACTTGCTGAAGAAATGAGAACGAAATGATTGAAATATGAAAAGGAACTAATTCTTTATTATAGTTTGTAACTTATCAACTACAAAAAATAGCACATGAAATTACGTAATTTTGAAATGGAGCTAATGTAATGGATCAACGATGAAAAACATATTAAATCTTCATGATAATTTAAGATTGTATGCTATTTTGGAAAAGCTTCAGAGATCAGATCCGAAAATTGAGTACTAGCAAAACTCTCGCAATGCATAAGAGCACTAATAAAAGCGAGAATTTTTAAAAATATAAAAGTCAAAGGGTTTCTTTACATTTCTATCCCATTTGTATTGCCGCTGTTAATGCTAACAAAAATTGTTCGACATATTGGTAGTCTTCTTTATTACTCATATTCTTCTTGAGACAAAATATGTCACGCGTTTTGCCAATTCCAAAGATCTGCTGATGGTAAAAAATCAGAGAAAGAAACATTTTTGCATTCTTTTTAAATGTGATTCTTCCCAATATTTCTTCAATTATTTAAACTGTAAATAACTTATTGCTAAAAAATTCAATTGACTTCCACAAGCAACAAATTTTGATATCACCTAAATCCTTTTTTTTTTTTTTTTTCTGATATTTCTCTAGTCCAATACAGTCAATATACACAAGTTTAAAACTATTTAAAGTAATCTAATTGTATGCAGTCTAATACATCGTTTCTGCTATGTTTTTCATTCTTTTTAAATGTATTTCTGAAAAAAAAAAAAAAAAAATTTCTCTAATATAGTGATGTATTAGTGGATAAAAATATTGGGAAAAGCACAGATAAAATACAAAGAAAGAGAAAATTTCAAGAAATAGATATAAAATTGTCTAAATAACAGATATAACGAAATAGCATTAGCATAAGACCATCGAAAATGTTGAAATATTTAATAACATTTGCAAATAAGGGAACAAAGAATGAAATTTTCAGGAATTTTGTTGAAAATTTATATTGAAATTCTTAGGATTTTCATCAAAAAATTGTGAACTCAAATGTGTATAAACTGAAACTAGTTTTTCTCGATTTAGAAATGATATCTGATATATTTAGACTATACATATAGATGAATGACTCACAATAAAAACTTCCGTTTTACTTATGCAAATACCGAAACAGTACTAATTATAATTTCGCGTAATAATAGCTACTTTTTTCATTTAGCAAGGGAATTACAAAATGTTCAAACACAAAAATACTGTTGAGACGTTAATTTTCAACCAATTTGCCTTTTTTTCTCTTATGATTTAGATGAAAGTATATAAAAAAACACACGAAAGGATGACAATTCTAACTAAGTTGTAACAGTTCTTCCGAAAGCTCTATCTGTTACTGAGCTTAAAAAAAAATAATTACAGGCAGCACCATTATATAGCAATAAAATAAAGCTAACATTTCGAACTATACCACAGTAGAAATTCATAAATTAAACTGTTTAAATTTTAATCTTATATCATAGCTTCAATTACAAATGTAATAAACATTATTAATTATCCATATTCATGTCTTAAAGACTTTAAATTAAATCTGAAACACTTTGGTTCAAATGACTATTCAGTCAAATCACAACTAATCTTGATCTTGTTCTCATTCTTGACATCTTTTCAATATCATCTTCTCAAGTTAATAAAATGCTTTGAACTGAATGTGCCCTATCAGAAATTTTAAGAGTTTTTTGAGATTTATAACAGCTGTAACTAGTGATGCTTCAGTGATTAGTGATCTTCATTGTAGCTAGTGAAACTTCAGTGATTTGTGGAATTAAATGATTGATTAATAAATCTGCTAGAATAATGAGATTGCAGTATAATATGATATTCAAATCGCAGTAGAGACATACTACTATTAAAATGAGACAAGTTAATATATTAGTTTTTCAATAATTCTAGCTGACATAATAGTTATGAATTAAGTTGCTAAGAGAAAGATATATGATATTTAATTTATATTAGTTGAAAGTATTTGGAAAAAGAAAACATAAATTTCTTGTAAATAAAAAGAAGCTTCAGATCTATTATAATACGATAGCCATCCACGCTAACAAAAAATGTAATGATTTGATATAAGTTAAATAATATTTTGGTACGAAAAATGAGTCACAATATATTTCGGTATTTCTTCGATGAATTTCATTTGGTATAATGGAAACGGTATTATGCTGATAAGATTAATATGAATGAATCCTCCATTCTTTCTTACAATACTCAAGATTGAAATTTATTCAATCTTAAGTATTGTGGAAAAGAATCCTATTTATGCCTTTCGAAATTTATAAGTTAAAAAAAAATTATTATAAGCGCCAAAACACTAATTAGTTTTAGATGAAAAATTTTAATATGCAATATTCGGGATCTCAAAATCTAATGATCAAGATATATATCTTTTATTGTGAAAGACTGAAATACATTAAAAAAGTCAAAATCTGTGACCATTAAACTAATTATCATTTAATGACTATAAAATTTTAGTACTACAGAGCTGATCCCGCTTTATTCTGAGTGAAGAATCTATTTTTCATGATTCAATAAACAATTTTTTTTACAAAATTTAAATTTGTAATTTCGGATAAAAAGATGCGCATAATTGTTGTCATCAAGACGATTTTAAAATCTTCTAAATTTCAAAATAAAAGATCCCAGATACTTTTGCAAATCACACTGAGTCTCTTTATTTTTATCTTAACATTATTGCTACTATTATACATAAAAGAATAGATGAAGCAGGAAAGAGTATAAAATCTACTGAACTGCTTATTTTATCAAACAACACTATCACAATCAGTCACATCTTATTAGCACTTTAATGAGCAAAAATGCATAAAATTTTGAATAGAATAACCTGGCCAGCGATGATTCGTCGGATGATATGATATCGGTTTTGGTCATACCACCAAGACCAGACGATGAGCCACCGCAATCCGATGACGATGGCCTACAGATCGTACCGTTCAGGGCAGCGATAGCAGGATTCGGTGCAGCAATAGTGTCGAACGGAGGTGGTGGTGGTGGGATAATACCAATAGTAGCAGGTGGAATTGCGGTAACAGTAGTACTGTCCGCACCGTTGACGATACGCTGTATAGGTGATGGTGATATGATTGTGGCAGTAGGACGAATGGAATCGAAGGATGACGCCTGGTGAAGTCGATGTTGTTGATGTGGTGAATGGGAATGATGAGACAGAAATCCCCTTGTTGCTGTTGCTCCCGGAGGATGTACTGAATATGTTGTTGTCATGACTGTGTTCGCGCCGCTAACATCCCTTCACGTTCCAGAAGAAAGCAACGCCAACCTGAAAATATATATTGATCCCATGAGAGTTATTTAATGATATATTTGAGAATTACGCAATGTTCTGAAATTACGCAAAATGCTTTAATATGTTCACAAGACGTCTGTTGAAATTCCAATAGCACATACTTAAATATACAGGCATGCTTGCGTACGTCATGGAATCGTGGAAAAACGACATTTGGTGACATTTTTATTGTTGATTACTGGTTAAATGGTAGAAAAATCCTTCCGAAAATATAATAAATAAGAGAATCATTAATAAGAAGATACAAAAAGTGAAAATAATTGATGTGATAAAAAGTAAAAATAATTGATAAAAAATATATAATGAAGATCGGTCAAATGTATAGTTTTTAATCATATCAGTAGTTACCACTATGATATACCTCATAATTTCTGAAATTTAATTAAATGCACAACTTTGAAATAATACCTCAAATTAAGAAAAAAATAATGTATAACCACAAGTGTAATTTAATCCAACTTGCAGTGAAGTGGCATATTTTAACAGGAAACACACGGTCCGTATAAAATAGTTCTAGATAGCCATGCAGATATATAAAAAAAAAAAAAAAAAAAAAGCAATTAATAGAAAAAAAGAAAGTGGACGTAGCAAGGAAAATGCGATAGTGAGTGTAATCTTGAAGGGATTAGAGAAGAAAAGAATCAGGAAGAAAAGGAGGGAATGAGGTAAAATGGGAGACGTTAGACATACATCAGTGTTTTATAGCCTACCATTACTCTGAGGCCATTTTTTTCGGAATTTAATTTTTGATTTTGAAATTCGAATATCGTATGAGCAAAGTATGAGTGGTAGATAGTACTTTCACGTTATTTCTAACAGTTTGATTAATTATTTTTAATTGACTAATTAGTTAAATTGAGCCGTCACGTAATCGTACGTCCAACTTTTCTGGGATCTTTCCAATTAATCCGAATTATTCTTTTTTCGTGCTTTTTAAATTTTCTGGCTTCAATCGATGTGATTATATCTTCTCGACTTGCATAGATCTTCCTTGACTTGTATTATTTTAACATTCCATCAAGATTACGCAAATCTGATCGTAAAGTCTTACGTACTTATGGGTTCACTCTTAGACAAGGAGACGTGGAAGAATTAGATTGACATGAATTTCAAGAGCAGCTTATATTAGATTCCACTTCTTCCGAAGACCAGCAGTTCTTCGAAAGTGATAAGAATGATACTCAGAAAAAGGAGAGGATATCATATCATGATGAAGAAAACGGATAGGTTAACCCATGTCTAGAAGGCATCCATTTGAATTGATATCTAATCTTTTTCAATTCATAATATCATTTAAAATAAAAAACAAGAGTAGGAGTGTATTTATGTGTACATATCATACCTGTTTATCAGTTTTTTAAGATTCTGACAAATTAAAAGAAATTGCATGAAAAAAAGTGGATATTCCAGCAGTTTCAAAAATATGTCACTTTCTAATCTGTATGGAAATTTCAAATATCGTTAGCTTTTCATGGGAATCTGATTTCAAGTCAGAATCTGATTTATTAGACGTGAATACATGCTGAATGGATGAGAAGAGTAGAATAAAGTAAAGAAGGGAAGAAAGATAGATGAAGATTGATTGTGGATGATGATGGAGATATGATTAGCAGGATGAATTTAATTAAATACTTATCAAATCGATCCTTGATTCAGAAAAAAAAGAAAAAAGTGAAGGGAAACTAATCAAAATTGGTCCTTTCTGATCTAGTTAATAGATAAGATTTAAGGTTTTCCGGCCCAATTCTCACTTCATATTTCTCTTAGCTCGAATCCATCATTTTCCTTGTAATCAAAGTTTCTAAAATCACACAAACAATTCAGATCATCTGACGTTAGCTTATTGTTACACAAGAGAGCAGGAGAAACTTGTCGACTACAATATTGATGACTTTTAAATCGAGCGATTTGGATTCAGGCGTATTTCTTTTCCCACCTTCTAACAAACAAAGCCAAGCCAAGAGTGAGCCAAAGAGTGAATTATAATGCTGTTTAGATCGAAGCATAAAATGAGCAAAGAACTAATTATAATAGCTGTTAAGATCGAAACAAAGAATAAACCAAAAGTTAATTATAAATAGCTATTAGGATTAAAATAGTTCGTGCAAGAAATACCACCTGCAAAGAGGCAAGGAAGTGTGTGCACTACCTGTCACGAAACAAACTATCAAATACTTTACATTTAAGCTTTTTGTAAACTATCTCAGGGTGAATCATCGAATGAGTCATCGAAAAATTAATCGTTATCAATATGAGGAAAATCAGATCAAACATTACAAATCGTTGATTAATTTCAATTTGCTTAATACTAAAAATATTTAGCAAATTCAAAAAAATCGAAGAAAAATATAATTTTGAGTGATTTAATGGAAATGTAAAGCAATGAAAAGATTACATAATGCATACCATTTTTCAAATTTCAAAATTGGAATTTCAAAATTACGGGAGTAGGGCAGGTACCGATGAAAATTGGCAAAAAAAAAGAAAAAAATTATCACAATAAAATGAAAGACGGAGGACTTTACGGAATGAAACATTCATCGATGATGTTAAAAATTGATAGGGAATGATTTATCATTTGAGAAAGCACAAAAAAAAAAAAAATAGTTTCATGGATACCATAATTTAAAGAATGTTTTGCAAAAATTCGGAATGAAAAGGGGTTTATAAACTGGCTTTTTCTTTATCATAGAATCGCTCCGAGAAAAAAGAATCTTTTTTATGAAATATTCACAAATTTTTGTTAATTTATGATTTAAATTTATGGATGAAAGAAGGAATTTTATTTTAATAAAAATCATTTCTGCCTTAAGCTTCTCTTTTCACGATAGCTTTCATTTTCTATGAAATCAATCAGATGATGAATCAGTATTCATTTCCGTATTCATTGTTACCAGGAGCTAATTTAAAATTGTCTCAGTAGGAAATGAAATATCTTGCAATTTCATCTAAACAATTCAAATTTCATCCATATTCTCGAATCATTTTAGATGAATGTTTCTAAGGTCAATAATTTAATCAGTTGAAAGAAATAATATGAATGAAAGTGAGAATAAGTATTCAATTCACTTTTTTATCCAATTATTTCTTCGCTAAATCTTTCAAAGGGAAGTAAGAGATCTTGCGATTCTTCAATTTTTTTAATTATCATCAAAAACATAGCATATTTCAAAATTTTCAAAAAGTTTCCGAAATAATTATCAATTCTGATATATGAAATTATGCTCCATAAAAGAGAGAACGATTCGTATAAATCGAGCAACATGGATTCTTTTCTAGCAAGAGAAGAAGAAATGAGCAGTTTAGACAAATTTTATCAAATCATTTTTCGCCTGTTCTGATCATTCTAAAGAGCATCGAACTTTAATGATTTCTCAGAACACTTTTAGCCACAATTAAAAAAAACATATTATTTATAGGTAATGAGAGGAATTGAATCAAAATAGCTGCATTGTCTGCTGTCGGTTGTCGGTCTCGGTCACATCCATCTTTCATCGATGAATACCCAAAGGCGTGTCGTCCCCTTCCTGTCGCCATTGTGCTACACCCACGCGTTTAATGTGGATTGTAAATGACGACATTAATCAAGTTTTCAATTTCTCTTCACCAACCAACTCATAATCTTTCTTAAATGATTTTATCTCTGAGTGTGTATGTCTGTCGTATGTTGTCACTTTACGTCAATCAAATTGAGTAAAAGGAAGGAAGAATTCCACGACTAGTTGTTGCAACAAACTTCCTTCTCTATTTACCTATCCTTTTTAAACACATTTTATATATAAACTGAAATTTGATTTCAAATAAATAGTTCCGCTCCATTTCAATAAATTTCTTCCAAAATTGAATTTTGTTGCTATCAATTTATGTGAAAAATATGCATCGCATTGTGTTGTGTGTGTGTATGTGTGTATGTGTGTGTGTGTGTGTGTATGTATGTGTGTGTGTGTGTGTGTGTGTGTGTGTGTGTATGTGTGTGTGTGTGTGTGTGTGTGTGTGTGTGTGTGTGTGTGTGTGTGTGTGTGTGTGTGTGTGTGTGTG